>PVKA01036443.1:0-21791 GCA_004027165.1 Ctenomys sociabilis
GCACAGGGGGGCAGGCGCACAGGGGCAGACAGGCACAGGCGCCCGGAGGCCTCTCGGGAGAGCGACTGCTGGAAATGGCCGGAGTGAGCTGGAGAGAGGCGCTGTCACAGCAGCGGCAGCTGCGGGAGGCTGGGCAGGGCCTGCTGACCTGTAGTGCCCAGGGTAGCCTCTGATCTCCTGGCAGCTTGGGAGGCAGGGACTCCAGACGTGTGCAGGCTCTGTCAGCTGCTTTCAGTTTTTCCGTGGCCTGGACATTGGGGTCACAGCAGGAACCTGGTGTTGCCTCGTTGCCTGTCTCTTGCCTGTGTGCCCAGGTATCTTTGTGGGGCCATTCCTGGTCCCAGGCTGAGCTGGCCCATGCTTGGTGTTGCTGTGGGCCACAGTCCTGAGGACCTCAGTTTTCCCATCTGTGTGCTGGGCATGCCCGGGCAGACATCCTGTGAGGTTACAGAGCCCAGGTGGTCACCTGGACGCCTGCCTCCCACGCTGCCCTCAGGCTCCTTGGGGCTGAAGCGGGTTCAGGCTTAAGCAGACGTGACTGTGACACTGCGGGACTCACCTGCAACATCTATGGGGAGCCTGGCATCCTGGGCATCGCTGGGACCGTTTCCCTAGGAGAAAGGGCCCCAGGTAGTGCCCCCCTGCACCTGGGAAGACAGCCGGGCCTCATGGCCTGAGCCCAGGCTGGCCAGGAGGAGGTCCCTTGGAGGAGGACACGGCAGGGACAGGAAGACCCTGGCCCTTGCCCTCCCACGGTCCTTCCTTGGCTCAGACACCTGCGCCCGACCGTGGGGTGCAGCTGGCTCCCCACCACCCGCAGTGGTCCCTTGGCTACCGTGTGTGTCTGTGAGGCTTGCCTGTTTTGGAGGACTGGCCATGTGGCGTCCAGGGAGCCAGCGTCCGGGTGGTACAGCTCTGCTGGATGCTGCCCGGCTGAGGGCCTGGCCTGTGGCCCCCTGGGGAGCTCAGCCAGCCTGCAGGAGGCTTCCTTTCCACACTGCTGGATACCTCTGGCTTAATCTGGCCAGGGTGTGGCAGCTGAGTCCTCTGCACCTTGCTTGTTCCCAGGATGGCTTGTTAGCCCCTTGGCACAGTAGGACCACGGTGGGCCTCGCTGCCACGTGGGTCAGGACCCCTGTGGCCTTGAAACCCTGTGTCCTCGCCCTGCCCTGTGTGTTAAGCCTGCCATTTCCTTCTTAAACCTCTTCCCATGAACAGCGTCTCTGCAGGTGGCAGGAGGAGGCTGTAAAACACATGCATACTCCTCCGCTGTCTTCTAGTGGGGCACAGAGACCAGCGGGGCGTGACTGGGAGGGGAGGGTCCTGTTCTGTCTACAGAGGACCCTGACAAGCTGGTCGCTGGTCGTGTCCTCTGGAAATCCCAGCGAGATGAGGGCTTAGCCTTCCCCCCAGTGCCTTTCTGCATGTCGCGCAGACCTGACACTTGGGGACACAGAACACTGCTGAGCCAGGGATCTGTGTCACTCACCGGGCTTGGTTGTAGACGCACGGCCTCTGTGGTGTGGACTGTGAGCTCCTGCTCATTCTGCAAGCCCCAGGTGACGGGTCCCCTTCTCTAAGGAACTTCCCTAGCCTAGGCCGATGGAATGCCCCTTCCCTGGACGTCAGGATGGCCGTGGTCTCCGGGTCCCATGGACTTCCTGCCTTTGTTCCTGGCTGCCCAGATGAGGTGGCCACTGAGGGCCCAGAGGACATGGAGGGATTGCGTGGTCTGGGGCTGGCCTGTGTTGAGAGGAGGAAGTGCTGGGGGTGCAGTGGTGCTGAGGGCAGGACCGGTCACAGTCTGCTGCAGGGCCCATGGGGCAGCTCTCGACGATACTGTCCGCTGCCACACACCCCACGCCAGGCCCGGCCCACGCCCTGTCCGCATCCCTCATAAACACCGTGGAAATCAGGCTCGGAGATGGAAGGCGCTGCTTCACATGGCCTCAGCGAGTCCTGGGCCCTCGTGACCTGGCCCGGGTGTGGTTCCTGTTTGGCTCCTGAATGGTTTTAGGTAGCAGGGGGGCTCTTGTGCTTCTTAGAAGTAATTCCTGGAAGGAAGTTCCTGCCATGTGCAGGTGCAGCCCCTCGGAGCAGCACTCCCACGGGGAGTGTGTGGCAAGCAGGCCTGGCCCAGTTGGGCTTGACAACGCGGGTGAGCTGCCATCCTCAGCCTGCCCCCGGCTTCTGGGGCTGCAGCCCCTGGGCACAGACTGCAGTCAGTGCTGCTGGAGACCAGTGATGTCTGTCGGTCTGTGTGTCTGTCTGTCTCACGTGCACACCCTGTTAGCCACATGGCTTCCACCCCCCTAGCCCCAGCATCCTGGAGGGAGATGAGCACAGCTTGGTGTGGCCAGGTCAGGAAGTGTCGGTTCTGGTTGCCTGGTAACCAGCGGCGGGGGGGGGGGGGGGGGGGGGGGGGGGGGGGGGGGGGGGGGGGGGGGGGGGGGGGGGGGGAGCACAGCGCAGCAGTGGACCACTGCCTGTCAACAGCAATGTTTTATGTCCCCCATAAACACCCACGCGCACCAGCATCCAGAGGCCAAGGTTGCCCACTGCTGCTTGGTGGTTTTCCTGGGCAGGGGCACAGCCTGTCTGAGAGCTGTCCCTCAGAACAGCCAGCAGGGCCTCGGGGGCTCCTGTGGCCTGGGGTCTGGAGAGGGTAAGGTCACAGGTGATGGGCAGGAGAAATAATTGTCGGGATCTGGCGTCAGTTGGTGCGGCTGCCTGTGTGAGAGCTCCTGGCTTGCTGGTTCTTTCTGTTTCCGAAACACATTGTTTTTAGTGTCACTTCTTTTCTCCTCCGGCATTTCGATACCCAGTCCCACTGGCTCTAGTCCAGGCTTGTCTGGACTCACTGCTGGCCTCGATCTCATGGTGACCCTCCTGCTTCAGCCTCCCAAATGCTGGGACTACAGGTGTGTGCTACCATGCCCTGCTCACTGTTGATGCTTGAGTCACCCCGAGGTCCTGTCGCCTCACCGACTCCACCTTAGAGAGTGTAGCCTATGCTGGTCCCCGACAGGGAGCTTGTCCTGGCAACCAGTTCTCTCTTTGCAGCTGTGGAAACTGGAGCTTAGGCCGCTCACCCAGAGGTTCTGAGTGGGAAACCATCAGGGCTGAGGCTGGTTCCTGTTTAGCCTGCTGCCTCTCCTTCCTGGCAGCGAGTGAGAATCCTTGGTGATGGGGGCAGCTGTAGTGGCGGGGACGTCCATCTACCTGAAAGACAGATTTGGAGAGGATTAGGTGTGGTCAGAACACCCGGAAGAGCATGTGGAGGGAAGTAGAGCGGGCCCGTGGGTGTCCAGAGGCCTGTGGTAACTGGCAGTGCAGTGCAGTGCTGGGCAGATGCACGGGGCGGTACGAGCTCTGCGTGGGATCTGGTCAGGGCTGTCCAGGCTTCTGGGCTCAGCCGGCCCCTCACCAAGCTGTGTCCCGTGAAGACAGTGTCCCTGGCTCTGTGGGGCCTAGCTGGCCGTGATTTGGGAAGCTTGTGCTTGAGGCAATGCCTTCCCAGGTAGAAGTGGGGTCACTGGGGAGCACCCTCCAGTGCTGGCCACAGGGCAGGCGCTTACGAGTGTCGCTGCACCGGGAACAAGCACCACGAAGCAGTATGGCTTCTGGCTGAGCCCTCTCCCGAGAGGTATCTGTACAGGGGACCTGGGCCCTTGCTGCCTGGCCAGCCTCCCACCTGGACCGTGAGGGTGCCGGACCTTTCTCATCTTGTGCCCTTGGACCCAGTGGGTTTCTGGTACAGGATTTGCCTCAGAGCAAACATACGTCTGATTCTGTGGTCCTGTTTTAAGTATTTAGTACAGGGTCTCACTACACAGACCCGACTCGGAGTCTTGTTTCCAGGCCCCAAGCACGGGAATCGCAGGCATGTGCCGCCACACCCAGTCTGAACACTGTCCCAGCACGCCCAGGGGCGGTGCCTGCGTGGCACTCTGGGGATTGAACCCCGGTCCCTGCGTGTGCCTGAGCAGGCACTTTAATCTGCTGAGCTATATGGCTGGCCTTAGGCTTTGTTTTTTAATTGCTGAGTTTATTTTATGAATGCTTGTTGTTTTCAATGAATGCGTTTCATTTTACTTTCACAAAGTTGTCATTTTTAAAAACATTTATTGCGTTATCCTCCCATCCTGTAATCTGGAATGTGCGTATGATGTGGTTTTATGATTTATAGTAACAGGGAGAGGCCTCTCTCCCGTGTCCACTGCCTGGATTAAGCAGTGGTCAGGTGGAGGCGGCCTCGGCAGAAGAAGCGCCCTGTGCCCTGGCTCTTGGGGAGGGGCAGAGAGGAGGCACACAAGGGCATTGCAGGCAGGAAGCCAAGGCCCCCCGCACGCTCCACTGTAGCTGAGGGGGTGGCACCGCGGCCTCGGGTGGGCTCTGCCGTCCTGGCAGCTGGTGCCCACGCTCCGAGCCCTGGGCCCGCCTCAGGCCTGTGGGGTGGGCGTGTCAGTGTCCCCTGCTTGGTGGACCTGTTCACAGAGGCTCCAGCAGGAGGAAGGAGGCTCTGGGTACGAAGGCCACTGTGCCGTTCAGTGCCTCAGTTTACCCTGGTGCCGAGTGGACCTGTGAGAAAACTACAGAGACAGCGTCTAGGGTCAGACCACACCAGCTTCTCTGCACCAAGGGGTGGCGGAGCTTGAAAACTGCGTAGCACACGTTCGGAGGCACTGGGATCATCAGCGATGAGAGAAGCCAGAGCGAGTCTCAGCGAGGGCCACGCCAGTGTGGCTGGGGTGCTGGCCTCGGAGGCCTTTCCTGTGAGCCAGGCCCTCCCCACTCTGTGTGAAACCGGAGGTTTCATGGGCATGTTAGTCAGCTTCCCATTACTGTATCAAAATACTTGAGCCAGTCAATTTAAAAACAGGAAAGGTTTATGTTGGCTCCTGGTGTCAGAGGTTTCAGTCCATGCTCACTGGCCCTTTGTGGCCTGTCTTGATGCAAGTCATGGGGGCTGGAGCGTGTGGCAGGAGGCAGGGGCATGTGGGGGACACCTGGGCGGAGCAGGGGCTCATGGCCAGCTGGCAGCTGGGAAACGAGGAGAGGAAAGGGCTGGGGTCCTGGAAGCCCTTTCAAGGGGATCCCCCAGGAATCCTGCTTCA
Organism: Ctenomys sociabilis; assembly: GCA_004027165.1. Taxonomy (NCBI): domain Eukaryota; kingdom Metazoa; phylum Chordata; class Mammalia; order Rodentia; family Ctenomyidae; genus Ctenomys; species Ctenomys sociabilis. The sequence continues at coordinate 5,118 of PVKA01036443.1, forward strand.
TCACCCTGGGTCCCACCATGTGGACTCTACACCACCAGCTGGGGACCGTCCCTTGGGCGGGGGGGAGGTATAGGAACATTCTAGATCCAAAGTTGGGGCGGGAGGATCTGGCTGAGGATGGCCATCGGGGAGCCAGGCTGGGGGTGGGAGCCCCCAGGCTGCACACGGGATCCTCCCTGCCTTTGGCTGCCACCCAGGAAAGACCTGAGATTGCCAGCAAGATATTACAGCAGCCCTTTCAGCGCCACCCATTGCACGGGACACAGCTCAAAGCCTGCGACTGCCCAAATGCTCTGCTTGAGCAGATGCGTGCTGCAGCAGGAGTGGCAGGATCCAGTGTCCCCGCAGTGTCCCCCCACTGCGTCATACAGGACCAGGGACTGAATGTGGGACCTTGCACTTGCTGGCAGGCACTTATGCCACTGAGCCATCTGCCCAGCCCTGGTCTTGTCATTTATAGGTCCAGTGACCGTAAAAGTCATTGAGTTTGCAGAGAAGTAGGGGAAAGTGAGTCATGCTCCGGAAGAAGCAGTCCACTGCTGCTCGTGCGCCTCAGGATGACCCAGAGGTGGCAGTTAGCCGTGGCTGTCGTCAGGGCCCTCCAGGGACACAGATCCAGTAGGGCGTACAGAGAGATGGAAGAGGGAACCGGCTTATGCAACTGGGGAAGCACGAGAAGCCCCGTCTGTGCTGCCTGTGCATAGAGCCCCAGACATGTCAGTGGTGTGACTCAGGCTGAGTCTGCAGCCTGGGAATGTGGGGCAGTGTCACAACGCCCAGCCCAAGTGAGGCCAGAGGCCTGAGCACAGGAGGGAACAGGGCTCAGGGTGCTGGTGGGAGGTCTGGAATCCAAGGGCCCAAGGACAAGGCGTTCTGGTGAGCACAGCAGGAGAAAACGACCATTCCAGCCCCAGAAGAGAGGGAGCACACCTGCCCCCCCCGTTTTGCCTTCTGGGCCCGGTGGGCTGGATTTGACCCAGCTACCCCGGAGAGCACAGGCTCCACTGCCCACTCCACCCGTTCCAGCAGCCCCTTCGGCCACACACACCACCAGAGCCAGTGCCTTGCCAGTTATCTGGGTGTCCCGTGGCCCAGCTGGTTGACGCAGAAAATGAGCCATTGCAGCAGATATAAATGCAGCCAAGGACCTAGAAGAAAGTAGGATGGATGAACAGATGGGGAGACATAGCAGAGAAATACGCACTATTTAAAAATCATTGGAGGAGGCTCAAGGGTGAAACACATGCTGTCTGAAGTGAGCAATCGTGGGACAGCTCCATCGGGATTTGAGGCGGCAGGAGGGGTCACGCAGCCTGACTGACTCTGTGGGGGGCGCACTCTTGACGAGAAGCAAAGTCAGAGACAATGCGAAGACCCTCGGCTAGGTGTCGAGGGGCACCCTCTCTTCCAGCTTTCGGGGAGGCTGAGGCAGGAGGATTACAAGTTCAAGACCAGCCCGGACAACTTGGTGAGCAAAACCCTGTCTCAAAACAAAACAAAAAATAAATAAATAAAAGGACTGGAGATGTAGCCCCATGGGAAGGTCCCAAGTTCAGCCTTCGGCCTTTAATATACCGTAACACAAAGAAAGTTCAGAATGGAGTTACACATGCCAGGATCAAGTAGTCTAAAGGGAATGTGTTTTGTGTTCTAAAGAGCAAAGGAGACAGAAAAGAGGCCTAAGACCCTGGAATATGACCTAGGGAAATCTGAGACCTAAGTAGGTGGAAGTACACGCCACGTTTGTGGGGTGGTGGGCGGCTTTAGAAGTCAGTTCTCCGCAAGCCGCTAATACAGTCGCTGCCTGTCACAAGTTCAGCAGACTCAGAAACTGATGAAATTCTAAAGTTTATGTGGCAGTGCCAAGGGCCCTAAAATAGTGTGACCAGTTCAGAGAACGTAGCTAGAGGATATCTAGCCTGATCGCAAGACTTTCCATAAATGAAACTAGAACAGTGGTATTTGCATATGGATCCGTCCATAAAGGGCTTGGTGGACTAGAACACTGTAGAAGGTTTCCATTTGTGTGTGGTCAGTTGGATTTTGCCTGAGACGCCCCAGAAGTCGAGTGCAAAAAAGTTTTTGACAAGTTACCCTGGAACACCTGGCTATTGCTGGAAAAAGTGAGCCCCTACCTCACTCTATGTACGTCGTTGATTTGAGGTGGAGCAGGGGCCCAAATATACACTGAGAGCATACCTTCCTAGAAGAAAATGCAAGTGAAAACTCAGTGACTTCAAAGAAGGTGGAGTTTTGTTTTTGTTTTTTCTTTTGCAAAACCGGGGATTGAACTTAGGCCTTTGCACTTGCCGGTGAAGCACTTATTCCACTGAGCCATGTCCCTGGCCCCCAAGATGAAGTTTTTAAGCAAGACAGGATTTTGTCAATAGAATTTAGGACAGTATGAAGAGATTTGGATAAACCAGACATTATGAAACTATCAACGAATGCTCACTGAAGCACGCGAAGCAAACGAACCCCCGCATTAGGGACAGCCGGGGAGGGGAATCAGAGCCGACGTGTGGCGAACGAGGCCACCAAGCGAGGAGCTCCCAAGACCGAGGCAGAAACTGCCGGCTGGCTTCAGAGGCGGACCGCAGTCCTGGGTGGTGCCTTCACGCAGGAAGCTGCACAGTGAGGACGTGGAAAGAGCTCTGCGTTGCGGGGCTCTACCGTGTCCCCACGGTAGCTGACGGGGCAAGAGGCAGCAGGGAGCCCCTGCAGCCTGTGCAGCCTGTGGGAGGGCAGGCAGCCAGCCCCACTTCTGGGCCATGCTGCTTCCAGGGAAGTGCGGGTGTCTCTCCCCACGCGTGTGTCCACACACATACGGTGTGCAGAACCCGAGTGATCATTTAGTCCCTTGACACACAGTGAGCCCTACTTGGAAGAGCCAGCGTGACCGTCCAGATGGAGAATGGAGCTCAAACTAGTCTTCCTCTGACACCATGGTCCTCAGCAGTGGGGAGGAGCAGGCTCGGGTACGGGCAGCTGCACGTTTCGGGCCCAGAAGCCACACAGAGAAGAGAGATGCACAAGCAGGTGTGACGCATGGTGCCCCTGACAGTGTCCATGAGGCAAAGCGGCTCTGTGGTGAAGAGGAGGCCACGGAGGGGGACACTGCTGGCAAGGGGAGACCTCCCAGGAGTTGCACACTCCTGCCGCGTGGCGGGTGGGCTGCGTGGGCCAGCTTGTTGCTGTCTTCATCAGCCCCAGTGACAATGCTGTGAAAGCGAGGTCTAGCACCTGCATGGGGCTGCCCTGGGGTCCCGGGGTGTGGGTGTGCGCTGGGTGCGGTCAGCCCAGCCGAGGGCGCGAGGACGGGCTCCGACTGCTGGGGCAGGGCCACGTCCTGGAGCTGGCTCGGATGCCCCGCAGATGCAGGCCCTTGAGGCCCCACGAGGGCCCAGCTTTCACCCACTCAGAGACATTTAGCAGCCGAAGCCCCGTCCCAGCTGCTTCCGTCAGCCCACACCCCCACCCCCCCGGAGTGGCACTGCTCTCCAGTCTTGTGGCCTGGAAGCTTCCTTCTCGTGCCTGGGTTCCACAGGGTCAGAATTCCCAAGGGGCCGCTGAGGAGTCTGGGCCCCCACAGCCTGGCAGGTGGAGTAGGGGGCTGTGGCTCTATGCGGGACAGCTGACTTCTGTCATCATGAGTGACAGTTTCCAGGCGGCGGGAGGGTGGACCCCCAATACCAGACCCCACGAGCGGGGTCCTGGGGGTTGCACCCCAGAGCATGGGCTCTGCAGTGTGGGCCCTGTGCAGTGACGCCCTCCTCCGCACCCGTGCACTGGTCGTCGCCAGGCTGACCGTGTGGGCTGGAATGGGTGGGCAGCTCTTCCCACCCGCCGTGGCCCCTGCCAGCTCTGTCTCCTGGCTGGGTCCTATTGAGCTGGGCCCTCCAGGGTCAGTGCCGGGTCCCGTGGCCCTTGTGAGTGCAGCGTGCACCTCTGCCGAAGCCGATCTTTGGTGATCTGACCCGAACCAGCCTGGAGATGTGGCCCTGTGTCCCAGGCCGAGCTCCAGGGGGCGCTGCAGGGCCTGCGTGGTGGAAGCTGCCTGGGGATCCCTGCTATGTGCGAGGCCTCTCCCCTGCCCCTCCCTGGCCCTGGTGTCTGTGCTCCCTGTTGGCTGTGCCTTCCAGGAGAGATGCCGTCCCCATGCCAAGCCCGCAGTGGGACTAGCCTTGCCCAGGCTCTAGGGCTGGCCCGAGCCACCACACTGCCTGTTCTGTCCTCGGGACGTCACGAGCTGAGCAGAGCCACGGGCCTGCTGTGGGGCCCGGGAAGGAGGAGGCTGCCGGGTCTCGGCAGGCGGCTGGCGGCCTCCACTCACAGGACTGGCAGGTTGGCCTGGGCTGCACGCTGGCTCCCTGGTGCCCAGGGTAGGGGAGTGAGTTTACACCGGGCAGGAGGTGACCATGACCTTAGCGCTGAAGGCAGGGGGAGCCCGGGGCACTTGCACCCTGACCACGCGTAGACCCTGTGTCTCTGTCTGCTTGGCCCCCTGGCTGCCTGGCACAGGACGACCTCCACGTATTGCACTCACACGTGGCCCTGTCCACTGTCCTCACCCAGGGCCTCAGGATTTGGAGGGCCCCACGCCAAGCACAGAGCTCAAGCTCCTGGCTGAGGCAGGAGTGGAGATTCTGGGGAAACTGGGGTTGCCCTGGCCCTGGCTCCTTGGCAGGTCCAGGGGCCACCCTGAGTGTCCCTGGAGGCCGGGAGCCTGCCAGGGTGGCCCTGGGCTGAGGGCTCTCCTGCTCACCCACCTGCCCCTGCAGCGAACATGACCTGGGCGAGGACATCTACGACTGCGTCCCCTGCGAGGACGAAGGGGACGACATCTACGAGGACATCATCAAGGTGGAGGTGCGGCAGCCCATGGTAAGCCAGTGCCCGCCCTCACCGTGCAGTGGCCCTGCGTCCCCGAGGGAGCGGCCCAGCCTCAGGTGGTTAGGACACGCGGGGTGGATGTGGTCCGGGGCCCTCAGGGCAGGCTCTGTGGAGCTTCCCTTTAAAGATTCAGGGTTTGAGTCCTGCCCGAGGTAGGCGTGCTGCCCCCAGCCCAACACCACGAGGCTCATTCCGCCTGCCCCTTTGTGTGCAGCGCGAGGAGCCCAGCGTGGGCTCAATTAGCCAGCTGCGTCTTTGTGCTGTGAGGGTTTTTATTTCCGCACAGGCGTTGTCTAATGATCTCTCAGACGCCAATTTGCTTGGTGTGGGTTTTTCGGCAACAGCTGCTTGGGGAAGGTGGGGTCCGGCAGGCGGGCTGTGGGGGACACAACCCCTGTGGACCCCACGCGCCCAGAGGGTTGGCGTGTGGGCCCCTTGCCAACCAACCGTGGAGGCTTGGACCTGCTTGTATTCCCTGAAAACATGAGCGGTTTTTCAAAAAGCAAATGGTGTGGTAGCAGACAAAGGAGCTGGAGGGGTGTCCTGGAAGGTGGGAGGGCACACAGGGGTCTCTCAGCCCCTTCAGCCTCCCTTGAGAGGGGGTCTCATTTTGTGCTGAAGGCTTGATGCTCCCCCCAGGCTCTCTGGGGGAGCTGGGGAGCCCTGCAGGGGTCTCTGCTGCCCAGTCCTCCTGGGTTGTCGCATAGGGTACTGGAGGCCCCTTCCCCCAAAAGGTCCTGCCGGACCCACCAAGCCTTGTTTGGTCTGCTGGGGCCACTTCCCTGCTGATCCGTTGTGTACAGGCGTCCTGGGGGTAACCTGAGCACACGGGCAGCAGCCTCGGCAGAATTCGGGGTGTCCCCACCCCAGGCTGCGCATGTTTTCTTGGAGCCCCCCACCCACAGCCTGACATGCAGGCAAAGGACGTGGGCTGTCTGTATAACGATGTTGTCCTGTCCCTGGCATCCTGGCACACGGTGCTCCCACCCTTTCCCGTCCACGGAGTGCAAGGCCACACGGTGGTGGCTTCTCCAGAGAAGACAGTGCTGGGTGGCAGGGCCCACGGTCCCTGCCCTGTCCTGCGGCCCAGGAAGGCCTGTCCTGACAGCTGGGTGGGAGCTCACGTGGGCTGGGCACGTGGGCTCCTCACGCCGAGCTTGTGCATGGTGGTAGCTCTAATACTTGCTCTCTTCACCCCTCACGCTTTCAGATCAGGTACATGCAGGTGAGTGGCAGGTAAGGGGCCTGGAGGGGCCCAAAACACTGTCCATCTTCCAGGGGCCACAGAGCCCTCAGAGCAAGCATGGGCACCGTTCCCTGGGGCCTCATAAGGCGTGTGGGGTAGCAGGCGTCATGGCCTGTAGCAGCCTCGTAAGGCGTGTGGGGTAGCAGGGGTCATGGCCTGTAGCAGCCCCACAGAGCCCAATGTGCAGCAGTTCCCTCTTGCACATTGCTGTGGAGCCAGGGCTCAGCACAGGCCCTTGCGGTGTCTCCTGGAGGGTGGCATGGGGTGGCTGCCAGCAGCATCAGGGAAAGGCTGGGCGCATGTCCCAGCACTGCTTGCCCTGCTTCTGGGTGGCTCTGTCTCACTCAGCCTGCAAAACCCTAAAGAAAGTGCTGGGGAAGCCGCCCACCCCGGCTGTCGCCCGTGACGGCTTGTGGATGTGGTTCCCAGGATGGCCAGTGCTACCAGCTCGGTGGGGGCTGCCTCTGGGGGCCACTGGAGGCTCAAGGGTCAGCATGGGGGACAGGAGCCTAGAATCCTAGGTGTCACAGCTCTGCCCCTGCTTGTGCCTTAGGAGGGACTGGGTCCCCTCTGTCCCCAGCCAGTTTACACTTGGTGACCTCACAGCCCCCCTGGAAGCGCCCTCGTGTGGGATGGGAGACTGGGGCTTTGCGGCCCCAACATGCAGGGTGGCTGGCAGGGTGGCCCGGGCTCAGGTCCTGCGTCCTCCCTAGAAAATGGGCATGACAGAGGATGACAAGAGGAGCTGCTGCCTGCTGGAGATTCAGGAGACGGAGGCCAAGTACTACCGGACCCTGGAGGATATTGAGAAGGTGCGGAGGTGGGGTGGCAGCGGGCGTCCTAGCGCGTGTGAGTACCAGGCCAGGATCCAGCTGCCACAGGGGGTGGGGCTTGGCGGCCCTCAGCCTCGCCAGGGGGCACCTCCACACCAGGAGGCCACCTCCCCTCCCTTGCTACCGTCCTGCACTGTCTCCTTCCCTTCTATCCTGGTCGTCACTGTGGCTTCTGCCCCCAGCATGCACTGGGTCAGGCATGGTGCCCAGCCCCTGTCTGTGCCCCTCTTCAGGCCACTCTCCACTCTGCGCTCTGATTCTCCATTCTGGGTGAAGGCTCGGACACAGTGGCCATGCTCTGGATGGCCAGGGCGTCCTGCACGGGCTGTGGTCAGGCCACGGAACGTGGGTGCAGCCCTGTCCCCTGCCCCACCCGCCAGGCCTTTGGTGCTTGTGGAGTGCACAGACCACTGCCATTTCCCAGCTAGAGCCTACCTGGCTGCCTGGGGTGGCGGTGTGGGGCATGGAGACCGGTGGGGCCACGCAGCTAGGGTGTGGGCAGCGTCCAGTGAAGAGCCCTGGTCGCTGGCTGGCCCTTCTCTAGCCTCCTTGAAGCTCCTTCTGCTTGGGCCACAGGACTGAGGGTTTAGGCCCTGGTTCCAGCCCCCCGTCCAGCAGGCCCCACCAGAGCGCCTCCCCTCGCAGGGTGAGCATGGGCTTGGTAGTGGCGAGCTTAGTGTGGGCTTCTGTTTTGCAGAACTACATGGGCCCCCTGCGGCTGGTGCTGAGCCCGGCAGACATGGCCAGCGTGTTCATCAACCTGGAGGTGAGCGTTGGTGCTGGCCCCTGTGCACGGTGCCTGCCGAGCTGCCAGCCCTGGGCCTGAGCCATGCCCCTGGCATCCCACGACTCAGAGGTCTGGGGATTGCAGCACCCCTGTGGGGCCGTGGGACAAGGTTTGTGGGCTCTGCACTGGAGGTTTCTGTGCCTCTGTCTGCTGGGCAAGGAGGCACCGATGCCTCTAGCCTGCAGCAGGGCAGCACGTTCCTCACCCCTTGGCCGTGTCTGATTATGTGTGACATAGCCCCCGCGTGGTGTGCCACGCCCTCGGGTTAGGCAGCAGCTCAGGCCCCCGCCAGCTTCCTGCCAGCTTGAGGATGGCCAGGCTCGCTGCCCTGATGGGCCTCCCCAGACCCAGAGCTCCCTGCTCTCTGCCCTGCCTGCTGTGAGCCGTGGCCAGGAAGAAGGCTGGGGCAGGAAGTCCGGGCCCGGGCTGCCCCCGGCGGTCATCTGCTGGGATGGTGGAGACAGCCCGAGTGTGGCAGGGCCTGGTAACTCAATGCCCTCCAGAGCCCTGGGTGAGCAGCAGCGAGGGCTCCGGACCCTGGAGCCCTGCCTTTTCAGCCCCCACTGGCCCTGGAGCCACAGTGTGCCCAGCAGCTGGCGTGGCCTGTGGGCAGCCGCCCCCGCCCTGCATCAGGTTCTGAATGCGCTCGGGCTCCTGCGTGCACCTCCTGCTGCAGAAGCCTCTGCCTGAGGGCCAGAGGCATCCTGGGGTCAGGGTGCAGGCCTAGTGTCCAGCCCTTGGCAGCCCAGGGCATCTGGAGGGCATTGGCAGGTGCTGTGTGGCTTGCTCACCGGCCCACTCCCTGCAGGACCTCATCAAGGTGCACCACAGCTTCCTGCGGGCCATCGATGTGTCCATGATGGCGGGGGGCGGCACCCTGGCCAAGGTCTTCCTGGAGTTCAAGGAGAGGTGAGTGCGGCCGGTCTCAGGAGGGCATGTGGGTCACAGGCAGGGAAGACAGCAGGGCAGGTGTCATTGTCCTACAGACCCTGTACAGCTTGGAGGCCGAGGAGGGCAACCTCCCAGCATGGCCTGGACAGGGTCACTGGAAGCAATACTGGACACTCCGCATGGAGCCCAGGAGAGGTTCATGTTGGCTCCCGATTACAAGTTTCCATCCTTGCACGATGGTGGATGTGGAAGGGTCTGGATAGAGGAGCACAGCTTACCTGATGGTGCACAGGAAGCAGGGGGGAGGGAGAGGAATCCCCAGGCCACGTCCCCAGCCACCACCTCTTCCCAAGTTCACGCTTCCTATGTGCTGTGATCAGTCGCCCTGAAAGCCCCCTCCACCCCTGGCTCCCCAATCTTAGTGGCTACCTGGTGCTGTTGCAGTGTGCCGCTCTGGGCCCCTTGTCTGCTTCGGCCTTGGGCCCGCATGCCCAAGGAGCCCACAGAGCTGCCGGCCGCAGCGTTTTCTGGGGCGATGGGAGCCCTGCTGCCCCCAGAGGTGCAGGGCTGTTACCAGGCTGCTCACCTCCAACCTGGCAGCCAAGCCCGGATCTGCAGGTGCCTTTCAGGGAGTCCTGGAGTCCACACAGCCCATGGCTCTGAAGCAAGGACCCCGAGGAATAGCTGACAGCAGCAAACCCAGGGGGCACCTGTGAGCCCGGGGAACAGTGGTGTGGGGACTCGATGGGGGTCTGCTCCCACCACTTGGCTCCCACTCCTTGGGGTTCCCCTGGGGCTGGGGTCACAGGCTGGGACAGGGTGTGGTGGCTTGAGGACCTGGGCACTGGGGTGAGGCACAGGCAGTTGGCTTGTCTGGCACAGGATGTGGGGGCCTATGTCACGCCTCTGTCCATGTGGAGACAGCCCGAGTGTGGCAGGGCCTGGTAACTCAAGCCAGCTCTTGTCCAGCTTATTTTCCAGGCTGGCCACTGGCTGCTGACTGGCCCTTTGCAAAGCTCCTCTTCTCCTTTGGTGGGGGCCTCAGTGGCCTTTGCTCTGTTCTTTAGAAAGAGAAAATGGCAGCCGGGCGTGGTGGCGCATGCCTGTAATCCCAGCACTAGGGAAGCTGAGGCAGGAGGATTGTTGTGAGTTCGAGACCAGCCTGAGCTACAAAGTGAGCTTAAGGCCAGCCTGAACTGCACAGTGAGACCCTGTCTCAAAAAGAAAACAAAAACAAAAAAAAAAAAAAAAGAAAAAAAAAAAGAAAATGGCCCTACAGGTGGGGGATTGCAGTCATGTTTTGTATTAAAATTCTTAATTTTAGGAACAAACTCATTTAAGGGGAATGAGCAGCCCCAGTCTCAATTAGCAAGGCTGGAGAGCAACGGCACCAATGTCGGCCGGGAGACCAGGCGCTGTGTGGCCACAGGCACGGGCCACGCGCACAGCACACCGCTGCGGGGTGCATGGGCAGACACTGGCTGGCACAGTGACTGTCTGAGGACAGGTGTGGCCTTCCATCCAGGCCACTTCTGTGGCCAGCTGTCCCCATCAGCTGCTGGTTCTTGGAAATCCCAGTAGTGGGTGACAGGGTCATAAAGTGTCATGCACTGTCACCCGGTGTCTTTGGGGCATAGAGACTTAAAGATGAGATCACAGGTGGTCACCCCAACCCCAGAGGGTGCCAACGTGTGCCTTGCAAGATGCCAGCCCTCAGAGATGGGGTGTGGACCCAACTGGGCACAGAGGAACTGGCATGAGGGTGGCAGGGGCTGGTCAGGCCTGCTGCAGTCATCGGGACCCCGCAGCATTCCCTGGCTGGGGTTCTGGGCTGAGTCCCTGCCTGGGGAATCCAGGACTGTGCCGGCTCAACAGCGCCACCTGCAGGACACCCCTCGAGGAGTCCTCGGCTGTGCGCAGCACCAGGGAGAAGCTTGAGGCTGCCAGCCCTGGCCACAGCGCCTGCTCTTCTCCCGCTGCGGGGTGAGGGCAGGGGAGGGACCCAGGTCGAGCTGCAGGGGAGGAATGGACAGTCTTGTACTGAAGATTTGGCTGCCCTTGCCCGGAGAGCGGAGGGGAACGGGCAGTAAGGGCGGGCTGCGCAACTGCTCTCCAAGGGCGCAGGTCCCGGCGGCGTGGGCTTTGCGGATGGCGGGCACTCGCGCGTGCGCACATGTGCGCATGCCTGTTGGCGCCCTCCCCGCCGATTGTGCCTGTGAGCATGGTCCATGCACAGTGAGTCCACATGCCCACCTGTCCCTGGCCGCAGGCTCCTGATCTACGGCGAGTACTGCAGCCGCATGGAGCACGCCCAGAGCACGCTGAACCAGCTGCTGGCCAGCCGTGAGGACTTCCGGCAGAAAGTGGAGGTGGGGCAGCCCTCGCGCTTCCCGGGTGCACTGGGGTCACGTCTCTGGCTTCTCTGGCTGGCCCCGCGCCCAGCCTGGAGCGCGCTGTGACTCCGCCAGGGTGTGGCCCTCGACCCACTGCTGCTGGCCGCCCGGCTCCCGTGTCATGGCTGGAAGCTGGGGCCTCCTGCCACCATTCTGTCATCCCCACACCCCGCGCTGTGGCCTCAGCCCCTGTGGCTTGAGCACATGGCAGGAGAGGAGCCGTGAGGCAGGTGTCCACAGTCCCCTGGGTGTGGTCCCTGCACACAAGGTGTGGGGCGGGCTGGGGGCAGGGCCAGCACCCACCCTGTGGGCTCTGGGGATGGCACTCAGTGCCTTACGCCTCCCCAAGGAGTGCACGCTGAAGGTGCAGGATGGCAAGTTCAAGCTCCAGGACCTGCTGGTGGTGCCCATGCAGCGCGTGCTCAAGTACCACCTGCTGCTCAAGGTGAGCCACCGCGCCCTCCACGGCCACCAGTGGCGGCCTGAGCCCACCTGGTGTGTGTCTGCATGTGGCACCTCACAGCTGCTCAGCCTCCTGGGAAGGGTGGTTGGGGTCACGCGCCCAAGGGAAGGAGACAGGTGTGCCCTTGGGCCAGGGCTGAGGGGCCGCTGGTGGGTTACTTTGCATGTCTGTGAGCTCCCTGGAAGCCAGGGAAAGAGGAAAGAGGTGTGGGAGGAAGTGGGTCTCTAAGCACTTTCATGAATCAAGCAGCGACCTTAGCCCAGCCTGCCGCTTCGGGTGGCCCTGGTGCTCCTTCTCCAGTGACCCCCCACTACTTGTGGCACAACCTCACCCATGTGGGTGCCTCGTGGGAGCAGGACGTGGACGTGGACAGCTGGGCGGGAGGCGGGGTAGCTTTGTCCCCAGGACGTTGCTGAGTACAGACCTGAACCCGGTGGGGGCCGAGAGCGGCCCAAGGGGTAACTGGGACTCCTTGTGCCCTCAGGAGCTCCTGAGCCACTCTGCTGACCGGCCGGAGCGGCAGCAGCTCAAAGAAGCACTGGAGGCCATGCAGGTGAGTAGGTAAACTGAGGCAGGAGGCCCTCGGGCCAGCGCGACACTCAGCACCTCTCCCTCGGGTTCCTGTGAGCTTACCACACAGCATGGCAGTGGCCGTGGACCACATCCCTGGGAGACGAGGACTGTAGCAGGGGCAGGGTGGGGTGGCCACGGTGGGAGATACTGCAGGCAGGGCACCCTGGAGTCCCCAATCCTACCTTAGAGGACCCTGTCACAGGCAGGAGGTACAGGGTTGGCCGTTGGGGGATTTCTATGTCTGTCCCTGCAGCTGGGTCATGCGCTCCCCCTGCCGGCAGCCACTGCTGATTTAGGGATCATGGTGGGCACTGGCCCCTGGCAGCCTCTGGGGGCATTGCGGTGGACCCTATGGGCCCTGGGCTGTCACACCAAACTGACCGCCTGTTGGGATCAGGTGGGTTGGCCCAGCTTGTGAAGGTGAAAATCACCGGGGAGTAGAGATGTGTCCTTCGGTCTTTGAGGAAGGGTCTGGGACAGGCACTGCCTAGGAACCTGCAGGCTGAGGCTCTCTGGCTTGCTATGTGACACGACGCTAGCCCAATTCTGTTTCCCCTTGTCTTGAGGGTCGGCCGCCTGGGCAGGACCGGGAGGGGCCCATGCGTGGGTGGGGCATAGCCCTGAGGCCCAGGTTTGCTTTCCAGGACTTGGCGATGTACATCAACGAGGTAAAGCGGGACAAGGAGACCCTGAAGAAGATCAGTGAGTTCCAGAGCTCCATAGAGAACCTGGTGAGTGACAACTGGCCACTGCAGTAGGGACAAGTGGACAAGATTTGGGTCCGTTCTTCCCTCCCCTGGGAACTCCATCATGCAGTTTCACATCAGCCTCCACACTGCTGACATTCGGGGTGATGGGCCCGTGTTGGACAGCACTCGAAGCCCCACAGCCACAGCAGTGTCTGGTCACGGCCAGCTGCCTCTCAGGTGGCAGGATTGTCTGCCTGAGAACACTCATTTTGTTGTGGACATTTCCACTCGCTGGGGATTTTTACCACGGGAGCTGTGCGCCTGGGGCCTGCAGGCGCAGGAGGAGCCTGGCCCTCTGTGGCCTGTGGCGAGGAGACAGCGTCCTGCCGTGTCAGCAACGAAGGAACAGAAAGCAGTTGCGGAGTATCCTTCTGACCAGAAGATGCAGAACTGTTCATCTGTTAGCGCCCGCCAGCGCCCGGGCGTGGAGGCTTCCACCGGGATCCTGACACAGTGGCTGGTGACCCTCTCGTGACATGAGGAGGGCAATTCATGTGTGCAATTCCTGCTCTTAGACGGGAACAGGACAGATGTCGACAGCACTGGTGCCCCCACGATCGGCCCCCTCGTCCCCGGGACTGGACACTGCCCTCGCTGCCAGGGGAGCCTGGGGAGCGATGGGCAGCTGTGGGTCATCACAGCTCTGCTGGGCTGGGCTGCTCTTCTCCAGCTGCGTGACCCCCTCGGGGGCTGCACAGAGGCCATCGTGAAAGGCGTTTCTGGGTCAGAGCAGCTGTGAACACATCCTGCCGGGCTGGGGCTTTGGTCTGGAGCCCTCCTGGGGGCGCCCTGATAAGGGTAGCTTTTTCCTTGCTTTGCTTTCCAGGAGCCTGGCATCTGGCTCTGCCTACCGGGCCTTACTCAGGCTCCGTACAGCCCTGTCTATGAATGTGACCTGGACTTCCAGTTGTTCTTTGTGCCCTTGTGGGGCCGTCTGGGGAGGAGACGGCGCCTGAGGCGCTGTTCCTGCCCCCCAGCTGCACCCTCCACCCTCAGCATGGCCCAGAGCTATTGGGTGCTTGTCACCAGTCTGTGCCTGGGGCACGCAGCCGCCTGCCCTGCTGCTAACAGGCTTTCCTGCCTTCCCCAGCAAGTGAAACTGGAGGAGTTTGGGAGACCAAAGATCGATGGCGAGCTGAAGGTCCGGTCCATTGTCAACCACACCAAACAGGACAGGTGAGCCCGGCGCAGTCCCCTGGTGCCCCCGGTGACGGGGCCTTTCCGTGGAAGGAGTTACCAGGCTGGCTGAGTTGCCTAAGTGTAGCATGGGTGAGCCGGGCAGAGGGCCCTGGACTGCGGGCTGCCCTCCGCGCGGGCCTTGCCCAGTTGGCCTTTCTGTGTAGTGGCCGCCAGGTGCAGGCAGCAGGAGGCTGGGGGCATGGCACCGGCATGCTGACACGTGTCTAGCACCCGAGGCCACACCTGCCGTGTGCAGACTCAGGTCCTGCCCTTTGGGGACTCCCCAGAGTCTCACGGACACAACCATGTAAGCTGGCCCGGTCTTTGGGGTGAGCCAGAGCAGGTTGGGGTGAGTGCTGACAGCCCTGCGTGCTATCTGGCCAGGTACCTGTTCCTGTTTGACAAGGTGGTCATTGTGTGCAAGAGGAAGGGCTACAGCTATGAGCTGAAGGAGGTCATCGAGCTGCTCTTCCACAAGATGACCGATGACCCCATGCACAACAAGGACATCAAGAAGGTGGGTATGCGGGGGCCGCAGCACGCATGGCAGTGTGGCCACCTGGGTGGGGGGAGGCCGGGGCTGGGTCCTGGCAGGAAGACTCCTCATGTAGGCTGCTGTCAAGCTTCCAGCAGCAGGGCTCAAGGGCGCAGGACCTTGGCTCCCCAGAGCACAGGTGACGTGATCCCGCCTGGCCTCGTGCCTGGCTGCGAGGTCTTCTCTGCCTCATCTGCACTCCTGCTGCCTGCTGCAGGCCAGGGCTCCCGTGGTGGGGAAGAACCAGGTGGGGGGGGGGCTGCTGCTTCAGCACTGAGCCCTCCTGCTCCGTGACTTGTGTGCGGGGCACTAGCACCCACCGTGTGTGGCCCCACTGTGCCTGCTGGGTGTGAGCCCTGCTCCTGGGTTCCACTGCATGGCCTCAGCAGGTAGAGGGGTGCAGACCCTGGTGTCCCTGCCCAGCAGCTGGGGCCCTACAGGTGGTCACCTGAGATTACCCCCAAGCTCAGGGACCCTGAGTTGGGGCACATGGCAGCGGCCGTGTACTGCCTTCCCCATGGCTGCTGTGTCCTGTGGGCCAGCCAAGCCTCTCAGTGACTGTGGCCCCTTTCCTTCCTTCTCCTCATGCTTCCTAGTCTCATGGGAAAACGGTAAGCACCCTGCAGCTCCGCCCACTAAATGGCTCTGACCCTGGTGCTGAGCTGGGCCTTCCCCCACCTCACCCGAAGCTGACATGCTCACAACGGAGACTGCGCATTACCGAGGGGCACGAACCCCTCCCGGCCTCCTGCTAGGCGGCCGAGGTCTCTGGCTCCAGGGTCCTCTGCTTCTTTATTCTGTCCCTCCTTCCTCCTCAGCCCTCCCTGACACGAGGTCTGTGCCTCCCAAGTGCTGGCGCCTGGGCTCCGGGAGCTCCCCAAGAGCAGCAGAGAGGGTGCCGCGTGGGGTTCAGAACCCAGCTTGGGTCTTCAGAAAGTTTCGTTTCCGTTTGTTTTCCATCAGAGGAGTATGATTTTAGCAGGGGATTGAGGAAGTGGGAGCTGAGGCCGGTTCCTGCCACCGCTTCCTGGAAACACTGGCTGAGCTGCGACCCTCAGTGTGGGCCAGGGCTGCACTCCACGTCACACACACATACACGTACGTGTACACACTCAGCAGAGCGTCCTCGCACACGGGCCTGGCATGCTGCACATGAGGGCACACACATGTGCACGTGTATGCGCGTGCACGTACCCAGACACTGCTGGAGCACATGTGCATCCGTGTACACTGACATGTGGGCCCCATGTGTGTGTCTGGGCCAAGACAGCACACACACACTCAGACACAAGCCAGAACACACGTGCACACTACACTTACCCAGCACACTCACGTGCGTGGATACGTGGCCACACGCCGCCCACAGGAGCACAGTGCATGCACGCACAAGTGGCTGCAGACTTGCCCTGTCCTCGCAGTGGTCCTACGGCTTCTACCTGATCCACCTGCAAGGGAAGCAGGGCTTCCAGCTCTTCTGTAAGACGGAAGACATGAAGCGGAGGTGGATGGAGCAGTTCGAGATGGCCATGTGAGCGGGGCCCTGGGATGCGTGGGTGCAAGGGCAGCAGAGGGCCCCGGCTCTTCTCAGGGACCCTCCTGGGAGGGTGGCACCGCAGCCTGGGTGCTGAGCAGCCGAGCATGTCTGCCTCCCCTGCCATCACAGGCGGCTTGGCTGTGTGGTTGACGTCCCCACCCCCGGCTTGGCTTTGCTCTTCTGACGGGGCAGACTGGGCTATGGCAGTGGATTGTGGGCCTGGAGTGCTTAGCATATGTTCAGAAGCCTGGCACTGACTTCCTGTCCAGAGGAGCAGGACAGGAAGCTTATGAGAGAGCTTGGAGCTCCAGGCATGGCCACCTTCGGGGCCACTGTGCTGCTGCTTGCCAGGGCTTCTCCACCTGAGCCACCCGGGTGCTGCTGAAGAGAGGAAGGGATTTCCTGGGCTGGTGGGCCAGGGTGGGGGCAGCCTTGGGCACCTCCACCTGAGCCACCCGGGTGCTGCTGAAGAGAGGAAGGGATTTCCTGGGCTGGTGGGCCAGGGCGGTGGCAGTCTTGGGCTTCTCCACCTGAGCCACCCGGGTGCTGCTGAAGAGAGGAAGGGATTTCCTGGGCTGGTGGGCCAGGGCGGTGGCAG
>PVKA01036444.1:0-21789 GCA_004027165.1 Ctenomys sociabilis
TGTGTGTGTGTGTGTGTGTGTGTGTGTGTGTGTGTGTGTGTGTTTGAATGATATACTTTATTTTCCCATTCACCCAAACTACCATTGTCTCTGGTTACACTACTACTTTCTATTGCACTGAGTTCATTTTTTCATTTTATTGTCTATCTATCTATCTGTCTGTCTGTCTGTCTGTCTGTCTGTCTGTCTGTCTGCCTGTCTGTCTATCTATTTATTTCATACAGTCTAGCTACACAGCTCAGTTTCGCAGTGATCTTCCTGCCTCAGTCTCCCTAGCACTGAGAATACAGGTGTTCAACATCATGCCCATTTTCAGTGCCTGACAGAAAAAGGGGCTGGCACAGCATGCAGTATGGGAAACAAACTTGGGTGCATGTGCTTGCCAAGCAGGCACTTTGATGGTCTTGGTATCTCCACAGCCAAATTCATTTTAATTTTTTAGATTCCACATGTAACACAGGCAGGGCAATAATTGTCTTTATCTACCAGGCTTATTTGATTCTTGTTCCTCTTTCATCTACTTGTCCCACATTTCTACTCACAATATTCTTGCCATAAAAGCTTGTTTTTTTCCTTAGACATGTCAAATTATTATTTTTATTGTTGTCTTTACATTTTGCTTCCATTGTCTGGACTATTCTGAAGTATGATCTTGGCTTGGATACAAGTTTGTTTGCTCAAATGTCAAATTTTGTAGTGGTCTCCACTGATTAATTAAACTAGCTCTTACATGTCTTTCATAATTTTAAAATACTCTTAATGATAATTCTCATTCCATAAAGCTTATCTGATTATCTGTATTTGTGACTGTATTATCCTGTTTAACTGAACACTCTTTTTAAACATAAATTGGTCTTATATTCTATTACTTCACAAATAGTAGAACAATGATAAGCACTCAATAAACAGTGTTAAATGAATGATTATAAGTAAATGTTTTCTTGAAAAAATTAAGACATAATTCATTTTCATTATTATTTAATATTCAAACTAAAAGAGGTTAATTTTCATGCCAAATTGTAGTGTGTACAACACACAATGATTTCATGAAAGCATTTAACCAAAATTGAATCTATTTCCTCCTTAGGTTTATAATTTTGAAAATAATATCTATAGAAAATCATAGTATCAAATATTGCTTAAATGTTGCAGCATTTTGAAAGGCAGAATTTCCCAGTAACTGATCTTTCAGTCTAGTATTGTGTAATCCTATTCTAGTTAGATGAGTTAAAACTAAAGACTTCACCAGAATATGTAAGTATGAAGTGATGTTTCTTGCTCTTTTCTGTGATACTATTTTAATACATTATTTCCTGTCAGGAAACCTGAATGATTACTTAGGGTTTCGGTTTTTTCTTTTCTTTTCTTTTCTTTTTTTGTAGAAGTAAAAGTTTAAACTGAATTCGTTTATCTTATTACACATCAATGGTGAGCTCTAGTGATAGTTCAAATTTGTTTCACATTATCAAAAATATTTAAAATGGCAAGTAGAAAATTATGTATACCTTTCCAGAGAAGAACTTTCTGCTGCTTCCAGAAATGAAATATGTGGTTGCTGGATATGGAGATTGCTTTCTTTTTTAACACAAAACTATACTGGAGTGGGCTTCTCTATGTTATTCTAGAATATGTGAAAATCGAGTCTTACTGACATTATATACTGAGCTAGGAAATTGCTCTTGAAATGTGTTAGAGTCCTCCCAAGGACTGGTTTAAATCACAGAGGCCTCTAGGAGCTAGGCCACTTATTTTGCATTTTTCATTACCTGATGGGTCTAAAAAGTATTTTCTCTCCCTCCTTTACTTTTTCTTCTCTTTTCAGGACCACAAATTATAACTTGAGTCTATAATGTCTAGAGGATGTCCAACGCCATCTTTGTCCTCTCCTTTGAGTTAGATTGAAATGGGGAAATCTCCCTGATGTTTTCTGATCACAGCTGAAATCCATAGGTTTTGTGACTGCTTTTGTACTCACAACACAAGATAAGGGCTACTGAGCATGAAAAGTCACCTGAGAGAAATTACTTTCCTTATGCCTTCTGTCTTAGCCTCTGTTTTTCTTACTAGTCAACTGCAGTCACCGTTGCTGTCCCCAAAAACCCTCACTGCCCTTTCTCATTGCCCTTAAAATGGTCGCAATAAATAAATACCAAAATTCTGGCTGATTTGAGGACTTTTATTACGTATGAACAACTGGTCATCCCAGGTCGCCGCTATAGCACTATTTTGTGTCTGATTTTTTATTCTCACAGTGCACTGTAACATCTGACATGTGGTTTGAGCCCATTGCAGGGATCTCCAATATTCCTAATTTCGTCTCTTCTCTCCCTCTCTCTTTCCTTTCTTTTTTTTAACTCATTGTTTTAAACTTTTGTCATTTGTTCATCTTATGTGGTCTCTGTAACTTTACCTTAACTTCTTAAATGTTAATAGGGTCTCCTCTAGTATTTTATCATCATTAGTCTATAAGACAGTATGGATTTAAACATACTCTGTATTTTATCTCATAATATGAGCCAATTAAATGAGGAATGATTCAGTATCATTTTTTTTTTTGAATTGTGATTCTCAGAGTTCAAGGAAATTTCAATGATAACATTAAAAAAACTTGGCTGGGTGTAAAATGTAGGATTTGAATAGAATCAATTCCTACATTTGATTAGATGGAGGGAAATTAGATGGAGTATAAGTCACTAAATTTGAGCACATAAAGGTTTCCATTTTATTTTTATATGCTTTGTTTTATTAGGGATGGTCTGCGCCTCCTCATTTTGTGCATTGGTTTCTGTGATGGATATTTTCTTGAGAAAAGGTATGTAACATAAAGATAACAGTACATAATTATTAATATTATACAAAGAGTAAGGGGGCTATGGAGATAGCTCAGTAGAATAAGCACTTGCCTGGCAAGTCCAAGTGCCTGAGTTCATTCCCCAGGTCTGCCAGAAAAAGAAAGAAAGAAAGAGAGAGAGAGAGAGAGAGAGAGAGAGAGAGAGAAAGAAAGACAAGATAGAAGGCATAGGCCTCAGATGAACATTAACTCAAACTTTACTTTCAAATCTCTTTCATAGAAATTCATTTATTTTTACTCAGCTTACTGAAACTCTCTGAACCATAAAATTCTCAATGTTCAATTGAGAAACAACACTAATCCCACAGAATGCTTTACGAATTAAATAAAATCATGCCACATAAATAAAGTACTATATTAGTTACTTTTCAAAATATCCAAAAGTCAAAGTTAAATGAGCAAAGGTTTATGTAGCTCAGTTTGTACAAATGTCAGTCTATAATTTCTGGCTACATGTCAGGGAAGCTTCACAGAGGTCAGAAAATCATGTCATGCAGAAGACAGATAAAAGCACAGGGAGAGTTTAACAACATCTTTTTCCATTTTTATACTTTATCTAGACTGTTGAGATTATAGTGGTGCCAGCTAATAGTGGACTAATCCAGCAATCACGCACCCCTAAACCCAGTACTTTAATATTGCACTGTGAATCAATCATACACTCTAGATTCTTCCATCTCCAAAAAAAGAATCCAATTCTTATCACATGAAGCTTTGGGGCAACATCTAGACATAAGATAATACAAGTACCTAAAACTACTTGTTCCTAAAACTATGTCTTGTATATACTAGACAATTAGTATACTTCAGGCAAAAAAGAGCTATGGTGGATAGAGAAAATAAGTATTTACTTATATATTTATTTATATTTATATTCCAGCTAGGATAAGCTTTTAATATTTCTGAGAGAATAAAAACGCTGCCAATTATACTTTGGGAATATAAATGAAGAAAATATGAATTTTGTAGAGATATAGATACATGAGAAGCAAAATACATTTAGAAAAAAAATTAATTTATTGGTTCTTAACCATCAATAGGCACAGTGAAGCTGTAAAATTGATGAGATCCTACATCAGTCTAACTAACTTAATTTTTAAAAATTAGATCCGCAGTAATTTCTTTTTTTCTCTTGTGGGGGATACCTGGGATCATTAGGAGCTTATGCCACTGATTTATTTCGCTGGCCCACATAGTGAAATTAGTAAAGGATAGTTACTATCTTTTCCTTATTTATGTCTATCTTCACAAAAGTATATTGCAACAAAATTTCATTGATATAGGATCAAAACAAATCAAAACTAATCTAGAATTTGGTGTCATCTTTAGGAATATTTGAACATTTGTATTTTAGATACTGAATAAAAATTTGTTCAATTGCTAAGTAAATAAATTATTCGAGAATTAAATAGAAATGTGGATAGTATTACAACTATTATAAAAGGGAGAAGTGAATGTTCTCTTTAAATATCAAGACTATTTTGAAAACACCAAATTCATATTATATGAATCTTTAATTGTTGGATCAATGGTTTAAGTTCTAAGATGTATTTATTGAGTGAGTTTAAACCTAGGTATTAACATAATCTTTCAGGCAATTCCCAGGATTTGAGGTTACTCTTTGGCGTATTATTGTAGTACAAATCCAAGTGATCCAAGTGTTGTTTGTAGTATTTAAATTTTAGAAAAAGATCGCTTGACTTTAAAGCTTAGATGTGGAAAGTAGTTGAACATAACTTACTTTGCTGTTTACACAGTTTTGATTATTTATACATAATTATTTTCCATTATGAAAAATATTCTTTTGAAATAGGGAAGAAGGAAAGAAGTGATTATGGGCACTATACTTATTACTTTTAATACATCTTTTCAATAACATTTTTCTTAACATCCAGTCTTTTATATACTCTGTGATATAAGGAGAGTAATTCTTGTAAGAGAAAAAGGCATCAACATAAATATGTACACATTATTTGCTCATATTCTGGTCCAGTATTTTGAGCTCAGCAAATAAATATCTGAACACTAGTTGTACATCAATTTCAAACAATGTGACTTTAAACAACTTGCTTTCCTGATATTGCCTCCACTCTCAACCAATATAGTATTTCACAATTTGTAAAGGTCATATGTTCAAGTGTATTGCACATCTTACTCATTCTATACTTTATATTTAATTGATAAACTACATACATAAAGATAGTAATATATATAATTACAGATAATGTTGTTTTACCTATATTCTACATATAATAACATTAAGCTGGGGAAATAGATAGCTTGCAGTCCAAGAAGCTGTCTGGCAAGTACAAGGTTCCTAGTTTGATTCCTGTTACAGCATGTCTTGCTGGCCCTGGAACCTCAGGTGTGCTGTGCTGGACACAAAACAGTGTGTGGTGGCACACACCTATAATGTCAGCACTGATAATGCTAAGACAGCAGGATCACTATAAGTTTGAACTGTGTAGTGAGACTCTGTGTGAAATAAATATATGCAAAATTTAAAAATAAATATAAGAATGTCATATTGTACATAAATAATATGAGTAATCAGTGAATGGTGTTAAGTTCAAGCAATAGATCTGTGGTAGAGTTGATGTCTAAAGCAGAGGGATTCATAGCAGAGGCATGCACTCCAAGCTTGTAGTCAATGTCCACTGCATGCAAATTTTAGCCTAGTGGATTCATTATGATCAGCTGTAAGAAATTAAACTAGATGATTCATAAGAATTTGTACTAGTTACTTTCATGTGTGGCTTTGCAAGCATTAAAATACTTTTCAAGCTCAATTGATTATTGTTTGGTATGGTTGTTTGGCTTATGTTGTTAGACATGTTTATTTAAAATAAATATTGTAAAGATTAACTAGCAAAATGTGTCTAGATAGCTCTAGTTTTGCATCACAATGAATTATGCAGGAATATCTTAAGGACATGAACTACTTGCCCTCATTTGTATTAAAAAGCAGAAATACTATTTGGTTTATAATGTATAAAAACTACAATGTACAAAGAAAAGTCATATTTAGTTTATCCTGTGGCATGCTGATACCAATAAACATTGTACCAAACTTCATCAAGGAGAAAGCATGTGAAAGGACTGGCCAAATATCCACAGAGGATTAAAGTGCCTGCAAGCAGCCACAGTATCCAGGGGTTCAATCCCTGGTCCTGCTGTATTGTCCTCGCCTCTGGGGCACTCTGAGAGGGCAACTGAGACTGGGTGTGGTGGTACACACCTGTAATCCCAGCTCTTGGGAGGCTGTAAACAGATGGATTACTACAAGTCTGATCTAGTAGTGAGACACTGAACACCCTGTAGATGCTTCTCTAAAACACAAAACAGGAAAAAGTATGTGAAATAATTTCATTAACAATATAAATGTATAGCAATTAATAGGTTTCAAAGATCTTGAACATGCTCCCTCCTTGAGTATTTTTTTGTGGTAGTGGGATTGAATTTAGGGCTTTGTTCTTGCCAGGGAAGCACTTATTCTACTGAAATATATCGCTGGCTTCCCTCTTTGATATGGGGGAAAACACTCCCAACCTGAAAAATACATGGGACAAATTTGTGTTCTCTAAATCCAAAGAATGAATATCAATAACAACATAGGATAAGAACAAAATATGTTTATTGAGAGAAAGAAAGCTTCTTTCTAAGAGACGGATATCTGGGACCAAGTAAGTTGCCTAGGAACCTCTCTATTTTAGGGACTTTTATCTAGCAGAAACATTTTAATGGCCAGGATTGGATATATTCCCTATGGGAGACCAAATTAAAAGGAATTATAGAACTTTTATAAATTAGCTGATGAGCTATGTGTCCCCCCCACCATATGAGAAGACACAAAGGCTCAGTTCTTTCTTCCCTGCCTGATTTGGTAATTTCTTTGTTGCTTTGGCAACCTGATAAGAATGTAATGGTCCCTATATCATATAGGTGCAGTGTCACAAGAGGAATGTGATGTCCCTAAATCGTGTAGGTGTGAGTTCTTAGACAGCAGGATTTATGGCTTAGCATGAACAAATAGTCTGTCTCTTATTGCCCTAAATTGGTCCTGTATCCTCCTTATCTCCTATATGTTTGAGAAGTTCTGACAAGGCAGGGGAAGGATTGAGGAATGGGAAAACATAAGCAAGGCTGCTTCTAAGTATATACTTCAGGCCAGAGGTAAGCTAAATTTAATTCTGCTTTAGTCTGTTCTACTCCAAAAAGTGAATAGGGTATTATGCTAGACACCATCCCTTAAAACATGAGGTGATGCAGGTCTAACATGAGAAAAATGGGAACCATCAAGGTGCATACAATGTTAGACCAAACTATGGTCCACCAGTAAGATTACAGGTATAATTGCTCAGGTGAAATGATTTAACAAAGATCAAATGATGAAGCAAGTGATACAGCAAGCAGGCATGAATACAGAACAGAAGCTTTATCTGTAAGGTGTCAGGTTAGTGACTCTTTCTGGTTTTCTCAGGGTGATAGAGATCTATTTAGAGCATCAGACTTCTTTTCACTTTTTTTGTACCAAGTATCAAACTTAAGACCTCAGTACCTTGCTCTTGCTAGGCCGGAGTTTATGCTGCTGAGTTACAATATTAACTGCTGACGTTTTTCATTAGGAAGGAATAAATTTATTTAATCTTTTGTTTTGAGGTACAGCCCACCAACAGAGCATCTCTTTCTCGTACAGTTGCAAGGTATTTTGTCTTTTTTTTTTTTTTTTTTTTTTTGGTCTTCTGCACAACAATATAGTTTGTTTTAGGAATACATAGTCATTGCTCTGTATAATAATTTGTATTTAATGCAGTGTTTCCAAACTTGGAAGCACTTCTAAAAATTATCATCACATTACTATACCATTATTTCAAAATAACAAAACAGAATCATGCATTGAGTGTCTACTATATTCTAAGCATTGTTCTGGGCACTGGTGGCAGTCTCTTCATCCCTGAATGAGGAGTGAAGAGATTGTCTTTGATACTGACACCTTCAAAAACATGTACCTATCTGACTAACTATAAGTAACGTAGCTACTTACAACATCCTTATTTTTAAGAATTTCATTCAATGCTGATGAAAAAAATGGTAATAAGAAAAAATATTTTCAATTTAGATGACGTAGTTTGTGATATTTATAGAAGACAAATTCGGGAAAAACATAATGTTTTTAAAATTTGAGAAAGTTTTATTGACATTAGCAAACTTGATTTCTTAAGAACTACAAATTGTAATTTAAAATATATATGCATTGAAAAATGGAGAGGTCAACAGAAGATGGTGGAGTGCTAAACCATAGGAAAAGAAATTCCTTGAGTGTTTTCCATGCCATCCAAATGCTGGAATATAACAATGTATGGAGGAGGAGGAAGCATAGTCCCCCCCCCACACACACATATCCATTAAGGATCTGAAATGTAAATCGGAGCCTATAAAGTGTAAGAGAAAAATTTCAATGCTGATGGAGAAAACCAACAGCACCTTCTCCAGACTGGGCTCACTGCACTAAAGGAGCACTCTAAATCTACAAGTGCTACTGTCCACAGAGACCTCCAAGGAGATATTTAAGAACTGAAGGAAACAGCAGATGTGAATTGCTCTATGAATGACATGAAGGACTGCAAAAATTATAGGTGAGTAAGGAGGGCTCAGCTGTCCCACATGAGAGAGCCATTAACCTGCTGTGAAACATATGCTAATGACTCCAAGCTGCCAGAGGGTACAAGTTCACTGGCCACCTGGGATGAATCAATACAGTAAACTGTATACATATAGTTTCTGACTACCTATAATATTTTATTTAACAGTGACAAAACAGAAAAACCTGAAAGTGGATAATTTTAGCTGTTATTATTGTTGTTGGTTTATTGGTTTGTATCGTTGTTTGTTTTTGTTTTTCTCTCTCCTACAATTGATTTTCCCCATCTTTTGTGTTTTTTCTTCTTTCTTCTTCTCTTTACTTTTGCTCTTCCCTTTATTCTTTCTTGTATGACGTTTGAAATTGTGCTTTTTGAAGTATGAGCAGTGTCCAGCCTCTTTGTAGTTATGCTTTTGTTTGGTATATCTTTTTAATCTCTTCTTACTCTCTGCTCAATCTTCCACAGATCCTTGCACAAGTTAGTATGAGTTTTCTCCTGAAGACTTCTAATCTCCTCCTCTCTCATGTCTCTATTTTCTATATATCTCACTTTTAAATTTTAACCCCTGAGGGAAAACTGGACATACTAAGGTCTTGTATATAGCACACAGTTTTCTGGTTTGTTTTATGTGTTTTATGTAATCATAAATCTACTTCATATGGTTAAGTGTGACAAATTAAGGGTTCTATTAGTTTGTCATTTTCTAGGTTGTCTTTTATGTTACTGTGATTGCTACCACTATAGCTAAAAATAACATACTTTTCTATAAAGCTGTTACAAACACTATCACCCCAAGAAGTAAACTAAAAGTATAGGAGAAATTAAAGGACGAGGGCTGGGGAGATGGCACTTCCCTGACAAGCACAAGAGCACGAGTTCAATCCCTGGTTCTGCCAAAAAAAGAGAAAGAAAGTAAAGCATGAGACACTAAACAAATGGCAACCCGAAATATCACCAAAGGTAAATCCAAGGGACAATGAGGCAAATCAATCCAAAAACAACTTACCTGGCCTCTCTGAAAGGCTAAAAACAAAATCATGGAATTAGGCTCTAAAAAATACCAAATCAGAAATAATCTCTCAGATAACTTCAGAGATGTGTCCACAATGCAAACCATGCTTAATGGTTCTAGAGAAAATAAAGCGAAGAAAGCAGATGAGTTGAAAGAAATAATAGAAATGATGAATACTCTGCAGAGGAAATAATTGAAATCTATAATGCAGATTCCAACACATATCTTGGAGCATAAAACTCTATTGAAAGTACTCATAGCAGATTAAGTCAATATGAGGACAAAATCTGAGATGTAGAAAACAGGTTTTTAGCTAGCAACCATTAAAAACATCTCTTCAAAATAGCAAGAAAACAAGAGAAATTAATACAACACCAACTAGACAGTAGAAAGAAAAATAAATTAAGAAAAAATAGAGTCAATGATAAAACAGGAGGTAACACAAACAAATTTTGTTTGCAGATGTCATGACAGAAAGCTTCTCTAGTAGAGAAAAAGATTTTGACATACAAGTAAGGGTGGAATACAGATCTCCAGTGTGACATGCCTAAGAAATGTTGCAGCCAGGTATATCATCATGGAGTTCATAAATTCAACACAAGAATAGAATACTAAAATCTGTTCATGAAAAAACTAAAAAAATAAACCACGTATAAAGGAAGGTCATTTGAACTACAGCTGATTTCTCAGTACAAACCCACTAGACAAGGAGATTTGGGAGTGAAATACTTCAGGCTCTAAAGGAAAGCAATCTTCCACCCAGGTTGAAACAAATAAAAAAAAAACACCTCCATGACAAAGAACAGCTGAGGGCATTAATAACCAATTTACAAAAAATACCTACAATATGCTTTGAAGGACATTATAGAAAGAACATATAAGGACTACAACTTCATAAACCTGAAGAGAAGGAATTCTCTAGTCAGTCAAACAAATAAATAGAGGGAGGGAAAAAAGAAAAAAAAAAAGACTGCGAACCAATAGTAGGAAAATAACATAACAAGGATAAATCAATTCATATTACCATGTCAAATGTGACCATCAATGTCGATGGCCTCACTACACAAATGAAGTAATACAGACTGGCAGAATGGATAAAGAAGCATGACACAACAATATGCTGCATACATGAAACACGTTTAATTAAAAGAGGAATTCAGAAGGTAAAAGCCAAAGGATGAAAAACAATATTCCATGTTATATATAAAGCTTATAAAAGGCATGGACAGCTATACTGTTTGCTATCAAAGAAATGTTAAGCCAAGACTTATTAAGAAAGATAAAGAATGCCACTAAATCTTTTTCAAGAGATCAATCCAATATGAAGAGAAAACATTCATATATATATATATATATATATATATATATATATATCAAAGCACTCAGATGTATATAATAAATAGTAATGCACACGAAGAACCATATAAGCAATAATACAATTGTGTTGGAGAATTTCAATACGCCCTCTGTCCCAAGAAGACAGATCAACTTAACAAAAATCAATAATTAAATAGTAGAACTGAAACAAACTTCTGAGCAAATGGACACAATAGAGGTCTACAGAATGTTCCACTGCACAACATTAGAATACACATTCCTCAAGGTCCACAAAGCACATTCTCCATAATAGACCATATATTAAATCATAAGACAAAAATCTCAAACAAGGGAAGAAATAATAAATATCAGAGCAGAAATAAATGCATTGGAGGCTAAAAAGAAATCATTATAAAGAATCAAAGAGATGGCTCTTTGAAAGACTAATAAAATCAGCAAACTCTGAGGCACTATTATCCAAAACAGGAAATAAAAGACTCAAATGCATGCAATTGCAAATGAAAAGTATAAAGTCATAGTAGATAATGCATAACTCTAAAATATCACCTATATTTACTTTGAAAAATTGTATTCTAATAAGATAGAAGATGCAAATAAATGGACGGAATCCTAGCTGTATATTAATTACCAAAGTCAAAACAAGAAGGCACAAAAAGCCTAAATAAAATAATATTAATAAAATTGAAGACATAACTTAAAACTTTCAGAAACATAAAGCCCATGCCCTAATGGATTCACTGCTGAATTCTACTAAAATTTAAAGAAGACTTAGCATCAATACTGCTCAAATTTCTTAATGAAATTGACATTTAAGTGATATGGCTGAACTCACTACTGGAAGCAAACATTACCTTCGTAGGAAAAAATGAGACTGACACACCAAGAAAGAGAACTACAGGCCAATCACCCTAATGGACAAAGATGTGAAAATCTTAATGTATTAGCAAATAAACTGTAGTAAATCATCAAGAGTTTACAGCATAGCCAAATGGAATTCATGCCTTGGATGCAAAGAAGGTTCACATACAGAAATCAATAAATGTGTAAGACCACATAAATAGAACCAAGGACAAAAATCATATAATCATCTTAATAGATGGAGAAAAAAACGTTTGACAAAGTCAAGCACAAATTGATGATTAAAACACACACACACATACACACACACACACACACACACACACACATACCCCACACTACAGGGTCGGGAAGATAGTTCAGTGGTATAAGAACTTGCCTGTCAACTATAAGGTTCTGAGATCGATATCAGTTAGCAATAATAATAATGACAATGATGGTGATCATCATCATCATAATAATAAATAATACACAAAACAAAATAAATGGTGTTCATAGAGATTTAGAAATCTAACCATATACAGCACTGTAGAAGGACAGTCCTTTGATATTATTTCTCTTGTCTCATTTTTTCATTTATTACCCTTTTTTAAACAAACATTTACTTAATTGTTTGTTCATAGTTTTTAAAAATATTTTTAAATTCTTTTCTTCATATTCTATAGGGACTTAAAGTTTAACATCAATACTTGATGGAAAATACCTATTTTATGCTATGTTTAAGATGTTAGATAGACAGATAGGTTAAACAAAACTGCATATGTGGTAGGGTAATGATAAGATTCTCTTCTGGAACTTTAAAAAGCTAAGTTTACAGACAAAAATTAGAGAATAAGAAGGACTGCAAGGACAGTGAACATTTTGTCCCTAGCCTTTCAAGGTCAGTGAGGACTCAGGACACAAGAGAGCCTATACTGTAACATCATGTAACTCAGTTGTGTTCCAAATTTTCTGATCAAGCAGATTATGGGGCCACAGAGGAATGTGATCGATGATGTAGAGTGTGCCTAAGGAGAGTCACATGAAGAGAAAACATTCTCTTGGGCTTTCACAAAGAGCAAATTTGTCAAGCAATGGCTGTGACTGATCCACATGGCTGACACTGGCAAAGGATCTACAAAGTACGGTACTGAGTGTCAAGATAAATCCTAAGTGGACTTGACTGTCCTTATCATACAGAAAAGTTACATTGCTTATTATATATAGGTCTTGCTTTACCTAGGTCTTAAGCATCCATCAGAAAAGTATAAAAACGAGGTATAAAAAGTAAAGCAATGTCGATAGGCTGATCTGTAAAAGGATCAAGTGAACAACTTCGGACATTTCCAATCCTGTGGATAAACCACTACTATTATGGACTACTGGAGTATACAGGAATATTTTTGCAGAATTCATGTACCTACAATATTTATATGAGAATGGAGTACCCTTCTGTGACAAAACTAAACAAAAAAGGGGATAAAAATGAATGATCATTTTGTATCTGTATATTCAAAATAGTTAGAACACATATATAGCTTCATTCTTAATTCAGTGAATAAAAAAATCTGTTCTAATTGTGTTTGTGGACAGGATATCATGTCTGCATCTTGTTCGATGAATAACTACTAAGACAACAATATGCAGTGTATTTATTATTGAAACTGTCCCACTAATCAGTTTTGAAACTGTCTCATATTATGTTTCTCAACAAAATTATTAAATAAGTAAATTAATTAATGGTGTTTATCTGAATGTATAAAAGCCATCTGTGACAAACCAATATCCAACATCATACAAATTGGAAAAATATTGAAAGATTTCACTCTAAAATCAGGATCAATACAAGGATACCCATTATCTTCTCTCTTTTTCAGCATAGTCCTACAAAATTTAGCCAGAGTAATTAGAGAAGGGAAAAAAATAAAAGTAATAATGATTGGAAAGAATTGAAATTATCAGTTCTTCAGATGACTTGATACTCTACATAAAAAAATCAAAAAGGAGGCTGGTGAGATAGCTCAGTGAAGTAAAGAACCTGTTTAGCCAAGCTTAAGCAGGTGACAGGGACCAAGGTTTCATCCCTTATACCATATCCTGCACCCAGCCCATCACTGGGGCAGTGTGAGGAGGCCACACAAAATGCTCAACTAAAACCTGCTGGTTTTAATAAGTAAATTCAGTAGTGTAGCTGGATGCAACACTCAAAAATCAATAGTATTGTTATACACAGATAACTCACTGAGAGAGAAATCGGAGAAAACAATGCCTTTCATGCCAGCACAAAAATGAATTATCCAGGAATCAGTTTAACAAAGGATATAAAAGAGCACTATCTGTAAAACCTTCATACTATAAAAAGGATGTGCAAGCAAATATCAAAAAATCAAAAGGTATTCCTTGCTTGTGGGTAGGAAGAGTCAATACAGTAAAAATGATCATACTTCCAACACTTTTATATATAATTAATGCAAGTTCAATCAAAATTCCAACAGCATTACATGCATAATTAGAGAAAACAACACTGAAGTTAATTAGGGACCAGAAGAGACCTATGTTAGCAAAGGCAATTCTGTGCAACAAAGGCAAGGCGAGGCCATCACAATCCCTGACCTGAGATGTGTCATATATTACACAATATCCTCAATGAAGGAAAAAAAATATTTAGTTCACAGTTACAATAGGTTGGCTCCAAGGCAGAGTGGCACATTGCAGAGGGAAGTCATTCATGGCGGAGGAAAAATGGCAAGGGGAAAGGGAGGACCATCATCTGAGAGAGCTAGGAACCTCTCTACCCTCCTTATATTTGTATACAGGTGTTCTGCTCCAGGGCAGGTGTAACCATCAGACATATAATCCCAGGTGTCGGTCAAGAATTTGTCATAAACTCCAGAAGTTGCCCAATGATTTCATGATATTTTAGGAGGATAACTAGACATAAACCTAGTAAAATTGTACTGTAAAGCTATTGCGATAAAATTAGCACGGTACTGGGCAAAGAAAGCCAGATCTGAAAATTAATGTAACAGACAAAACATTAAGGAAACATCTCCAGATATATTCAACCAACTAATGTTTGACAAAATAGCCAAACATATACACTAGAGGAAGGATAGCCTCTTAAGTAAATGGTACCAGAAAAAACTGGTTCTGCTTATGGTAACAATTGAAATAGGACCTTTATCGTTCACCATGCACTGACTATCTCTGTCAGTGAAGTACAGGTTTACATAGGCAAAACACTCAAAAACCAAATGTTTAAAATGCTTGAACAGGTGAAAGGTTCAAAACACCCACAAGATATACCCTCAGTGAGCTTAAAGTGTATGCAAATAAATTAAGAATTCAATTAATAATATATTCAAATTGCTTAAGGAAGACAAAATTAATCTACTTAAGATGCCTTCCCCATTCCCCCCACTCCATAACTGGTTCTCCTATCCCCCTTTTTCATAGCTATTGAAATTATTTGTCTAAACTCATATTATGGTATATAATGTTTACATTAATTGGGGTTTGTTAGGTTCATCTCTATGGCATATTTTTATTCTTTTTATTTCTTTTGCCCTTTTCCTTAACTTTTATCCATTTTCTTTGGACCACTTCCCTATCACAAGAGAACCGTATCCTTGTCCCATTCTATTTTTCCTATACCATTTCATTTGTTTTCTACAGAAATTCTGATTTCTGTGTTTTTTTTTTTTATTTTCCATACTGATTTCCATGATAGTACTATTTTACTTTCCCACAACCAATGAAGGGAGAGCAAATGAGGGAGCATGCTAATAACTTACTTCAAGGAATATTACAAAAATAGTGATAAAAATATCATGGTACTGGAACAAAAACAGACAGGTAAGTCAATAGAAGAAATTCAAGGATCCCAAATCTTGGCCAGGCATATTCAAGTATCTCATCCTGGCAAGCACGAGGTCCTGAGTTCAATCCCTAATACCAAAACAAAAAATAAACAGTGAAAAACAAACAAAAAAAGCAAAGAACTTATGTATCGTATATATGAAGTGCAGAAATATTAAATTACCTAAAATTAAATGTCAAACCAAACAATAGTCTGGATAATTGAACAGGCACTTCATAGAAGAAAGTAATTTGACCAAATAACCAAAAACATATGCTGAAAGAAAAATAGTCTATTGACTTTGCCCCTTCCTTTTTTCAACGTGGTCATGCCTGAATTTCTTACTATGTGATTCTTAAAGATTGGTACTCTTTCTAGACTAAAAAGATGAAATCTTACCATTGTTTTAATTAATGGAGTTCTAAAGGCCAGAAATGATGAACATTTTCCATATAGTGGTGGTCATTTGAATTTCTTCAATGAAGTGCCTGTTCATTTCTCTAGACTATTTCTTGTCTGGACATTTAATTTTAGGTATTTTAATATTTCTACTCTTTGTATATACTAAAAATTATTTGTATTTTGGTTTTTATTTTGCTTCTTCTTCTTCTTCTTCTTTTTTTTTTTTTTTTTTTTTTTTTTTTTTTTTTTTTTTTTTTTTTTTTTTTTTTTTTTTTTTTTTTGTTCGTTAATTTGTTAGTTAGTTTGTTTTGGTACCAGGAATTGGTATCATGGCTTTTTGCTTGCCAGGAGGCACTTGAGCTTCTGAGCTGTCTCTCTGGCCCAGTATAACCTGTTTGTTTAGGAATAACTAACAATTTTTTTCCATTTGTAGCCTGTCTCTTCACTCAATTGATCCTTTTCATGTGCATATTATTTTGACCTGTTATAATCCCATTCTTGCTTTTACTGTCACTCAAGCCTAAGGTTCTCTTTACAAAATCATTTCCTATACCTATATCTTCAAGTATTTTACCTATTTGTCATTACAGAGGCTTAAAGTTTGTTTTAATGTCTACACATTTGATGCTTTCTTTTAGTTTTCATTTAAAATAGTTAATGATTCTGATTTATTCTTGGATAAACAGGTAACAAGTTTTCCAAATAACACTCATTTTGTCCATTTTTCCTCCAGCATATGATTGGAGTTACTTGGTCAAGGATAAGATAATTCAGTATGTCTAGTGGATTTTTGGGATTCCTGAATCTCTTTTACTGACCCAGAAGTCTATTTTTGTTCCAGTACAATTACATTTTTTTCATTCTTTCTTTGTAATATGGCTTGAAGTCAGTTATTATTGTATCTCCCACTTTGCTATAATTTCTTCAAATCACATTTGATAGTCAGGCTACCTTCCAGTTTCTTTTTTTCCATAATTTTATAGGAAAACAAATAGTAATGAGAGAATAATAAATCAAATTAGTAAGACAGTTTCAATAATTAATACATTGCATATGGTTTTCTTAGTGCTTATTTGTTGTACAAGATGCAGACATGATATTCTATTTATAAACACTATTAGAACATATCGCTTTATTCATTGAATTAAGAGAATGTAGCTGTATATCCATCTTAACAATTTTGAACCTACAGATGCGAGATGGTCATTTATTATATCCCCCTTTTTGTTTAGTTTGTCATTTAAATAGTATAGGTGTGTGAATTCAGCAAAATATTTCAGAATAGTCCAGTAGTCCATAATAGTATTGGGTTTTCGGTATGTCTGGCAATGTAAGAAGTTGATGACCTGAGTGCCCCACAGCTCAGCATAATAATATGACTTTACTTCCCATACTTTGTTTTTATACTTCTATGCTGGATAATCAACACCAAGATAAAGGAAGGCTTATGTAACAAGAATTGTAGCTTTTGTATCTAATTAAGTTCAGCCAAATCCCTTCAGGATTTATCCTGAGACCCTGAAGTTTGTAGATCCCTCATCTGTGTCACTCATGTGGATGAGTCATGGCCATTGATTGACCAATTTGTTCTCCTTGAAAGCCTGACAGAATGTCCTCTCTCCACGTGACTCTGCTTAGGCACAATCCACATCATCAATCACTTTCCTCTTTGGTCTCATAATCTCCTTGATCAGAAAATTTGAGACACAACTGAGTCGCATGATATCACAGTACAAATTTTCTTATGTCCTGAGACTTAACTGACCCAGAAAGGCTAGGACCAAAATGTTGGCTGTCCTTGAGGTCCTCCCCTTTCTCTAATTTTTGATCTACAAACCTAGCTTGTTAACACTCCAGAAAAGGTTATTGTTATTATTGTACGTCCTGGGCTGTTGAGCCCAATCTCCCTATCTTTCTGAATATCAAACATTTTAGGCTTAACAAGGAACAGTTGTTTTTCATTAAGTATTGATATGTTAAAATTTAAGTCCCTACAAAATACAGTGTAAAAAGAATTTAAAAGTTAAAATATATTTTAAAAATAGGAATAAACAATTATATGTGTTTGCGCATAAGTTTAGAAATCTAACCATATACAGCATTGTAGCAAGACAGTCCTGCCACACTCCTTTTCCAGTGTTCTGCCTTCATTCACCACACCCCTTCTTTTTAACAAAACATCTACCAGAGTTTCATGTGAATGTGAGGATTTACTTTTTGAGAATTGTAACATCTGTTGTTCGTTATATTGAGCGGCTTTATTGAACGTGCATAAGTTTTAAGTGTGACCATTTTGACAATAATGGTTCTGCCTCTCTAGAAGCAGATGTATCTTTCCATTTTCTGATGTCAACCTCAATCTCCTTCTTCGAGGTATCATAGTTTACTTTGTAAAATTATTTTATTTCTTTGATTAGCGTAATTTCTAGATACTTCATCTTACTTGAAGCTGCTGTGAATGGTATTATTTTTAGAATTTGTTTCTCTGCTCATTCCTCATTGATGTACACAAATGCTAATGATTAGTGAATTGATTTGGAACTTCCTATTTTGTTGAAGTAGCTTACTACTTTTATCAGATTTTTGGCAGAGGTTTTTGGTGTAAAGTATTTGAATTTGAGGGATACTTTTCTACATGTATCCCTTTTCTTTCATTTTTAATGCCTAATTGCTCTAGCTAATGTTGAATGCAGAGGTGATGATGGATACCTTTGTCTTGTTTCTGAGTTTAGAGGAAATGCTTTTTAGTTTTGATCCATTTAGTATGATTCTGGCTATTGATTTCAAATAAATAGCCCATATCATATTTAGTTGTGGTGTTTAGATACCTATTTTCTTTTGAATTTTGATCATGAAGTAGTGGTGGATTTTGCTGGAAGCTAACAAAACATTTATGTTTTGATCATAAGGTTCTAGTTACATTTATTGACTTATGTATTTTGTTTTGTGTGCATTTGTATATGTATGTGTGGAAAAGGCACTTTCATTTAATAGAAATAATAAAATAAAATTTCATAGGAAAAGAAAATATTTAATAGATTGATTTTGTTTTATTCAAGGATCAGTGTACAAAATTTGGGCATGAAAAGTTCTCCAAATGATATTGTCACAAACCGTACTTTTTAATAAACCAAGACAAATGAGTATAATAACTAACTTGTATTATGTTGTCCTTTTATTTCTTCCTTTCCATTCTACTACTAAAGCTCCCCTTTCATTTTTAAAATTTTCTATTATTTCACAATATCTATTTTGCGTTTTGATCCTTACTTGCTCTTTCAGTTTCTCACACCATAAGAAAAAGAAAATTTGTTTTTTACACATGAGTGTGATACACTTCAATTATGGATATGCCTGCATGTTGCAACAAATTAACTATGAATGTCTTGAGTTTTTCCATCTTTATGGCTAGTAATACTCTACTGTATAAAAACAGAACACATTGGATTCATCAACTACTCAGTTAATGGGCATGTTGACTAGTCCCAATATTAGCTGTTATAAACATGGGTGCATAGATATTGCTGTAATATAGTGATGATGATGATGATATTATTATTATTATTATCATTATTATTATTATTGGAATATACTCAGAAGGGAAATATCTGGGTCAAATAGGACTTTCATTCCTTGATTTTGGAGAAGTTTCCATATTGACTTGCAAGCATTTCCATCAGTACACAAGGCCACAGTGGAGAAGGATTCCTCGCTCCCGACAGCCAGCCTGGCCAGTATTCCTTATTGGTTGATTCTTAAAGATAGCCCATTCTTTATGGAGTAAGATTGAATCCCAATTCTACTGTAAATTGCATCTCTCAAATCATCAATGATGTTGAACTTTGTTTCATATATTTGATTATCACTTTTATTTCTTCATCGGGGATGTGTGTATTCCACTTAGATGTGCATTTTTTTGATTGGGATTTTTAATTTGGGGGCTCTGATTTTTGCAAAATTTGTCCATTCCAGGGCCTGGGGAGATAACTCAGTAAAAGAAGTGCTTGCCTGCCAAGCACTGATTCCTGATTTCAATTCCTGGTACAGTAAAAAAAAAATGAAATTATCCATTCTATTTTTAAGTTCTTGGTCTGAGGGATAAATACTTAATATTTGTTCCTACTGTAAGTTTCATTTGCACTCTGTTGATAACTTCTTTGCTGTGGAAATGTTTTTTAATAAACTGAGATAGTGGTTACCGATTCTTTGCAGTAATTCCTGGGTATTTGGTGTTTGGTTCATGAAGTCTCTGCCTGCACCAATATGTCTTTTACAATTGTACCCATTTTCTCTTCCAGTTGATTTAGTGTTTCTATTTCAATACTTGCATATTTGATGAGGTTTGGTTTTATTTTAGTGCATCTTGAGAAACATGTGATCAATACAAGTTTTCTGGCATTTATTAGAGATGATATCTTTCTTCCAGTGAATATGTATAGTGCCTTTGCCAAAGGGAAAGTGGTTGTTGCAGCTGTGTCTGCATCTTCTATTTTGTTTCCCTAATATTCATGCGTGGTTTTATGCCAGTAAAATGCTGATTATATAAGAGTACTTTTGCCCTGTTATTTCACTAAGAGTTGCGATTCACCTAACTTGTCGTTATTGATTAGAATTTTGTTTTTGCACCCTAAGTCAGTTCAGCTTCACGTGAATTTTAGGAATGTTTTTTCCAGCAACGTCAGGTAGAGTACTTGTATTTTGATTAAGAGAGCATTACATCAGTATAAAAAATTTGAGAGTACAGCCACTTATACTTGCTGGGTTATTTCAATCCATTTGCAAATGATACATCATTTTTATATCATATTGGTATCCTCTTGCTGAGTACTATGATTTTCAACGTATAGACATTTTGCCTCTATTGTTAGATTGATTCCTAAATATTTCATTTTCTTGGTTGTTATTATGAAGGTAATTTCACTAACTTTACTCCCAGTGAGTTTACTTATGTATAGAAATATTGATTTCTGAGCATTGAGTTTTTTCCAACTGCAATATTGACTTTTGTTATTAAGTCTATAATATTTGTTGGGGCTTTTGTGGTGTTCAGTGTAGAGTAACATATCTTCCACAAATAACAATAATTTAACTTCTTCTATCCAAGTTATTTTCTTTCTTTCTTTTGACTTCTCTGGCTGATGTTTCCAGAACACTATCGAATAGGAGAGTGATAGTTGATTTTTTAGCTTGTTCTTGATTTTAGAGTGAAATATTTCAGTTTTTGACCATTTAGTATGGTGCAAGATTTTTGTTTCTCATACATGGATTTTGTCAGTTTGAAAGAAAAAAATATCAATTCCAATTTCCTAAAAGGTCTTTTATAATGAATTGATGTTGGACTTTGTCAAATATTTTTGTGCATTTATTGAGATAGACATCTTATTTCGACTTTGACTCTGTCAATGAGGTATATGTTTTCGTCCTCTGAGAAGTGTGTATTCATCTCAGATGCCCATTTCTGAATTGGGTCTTTAAATTTGAGGGCCCTGTTATATCTTAGTTCTTTATAAATTCTAGACAGTAGACCTCTGTCTGATTGCTTATTAGTTAGGATTTTTTCAAAGTTTGTGGGTTGTCTTTTCACTCTGTTGACAATTTCTTTTGACATGCCAAAGCTCTTTAAGAAGAGTTGATCCCATTTGTTGATTATTTCAAGAGCTTCCCGTGCGAATATATGTTTGTTCATGAACTCTTTACCTACCCCTATGTCTTCAAGAGTTCCTCCTACTTTCTCTTCCAGGAGATCGAGTGTTTCTGTTTTAACGTTTAGATCTTTAATCCATTTTGACTTTAACTTAGTGCATGGTGATAGAGCTGGGTCAAGTTTTAGTTTTCGGCATGTAGAAAG
>PVKA01036445.1:0-21788 GCA_004027165.1 Ctenomys sociabilis
ATATAATGCAGATCACTTTCTGCATATCCTCTCTGCATATGGCAGAGGTAAATTTAGGCACCCACCTAGCTCAGCTCATAGTAGTCACCTAATTCCCATAATTCTCAGTCAATCCTCCTCAAGCCACTCCCCCACTGAATAAAAACTGGGTGAGGCCCTGAGTCACTCTCTTGGTTCCAGAAAGCCATCTTCATGGCTGGGCCTAGAGGCCCTTGACTCCCCAGTGATTAAAATATAATTTAATGTCTTCATTTTTGCCATGGGTTGCATGGGAAGTGGTAGATTGGAATCAACTTGATGGGATTCCAATAACGTAACTTTGGGATTACAATATTGGTTTCTTGCACTGAGATGAGGACCTGGAAGTGTCTCCTACAGACTGCTTTGGAAATTCTTCTGCCACTTTAATTAGTCTGATGCTTTTAATCTTCATCTCAGGAAAACAGAACCAAAATACAGACAAACTTTCTTCAAAATCATGACACACATCATCTGGTCTCCAATGGCTATTGCAGTCCTTCTTCCCAGAAGAAACCTCCTGGTTTTTACTTGGTGGCTTTCTATCAGCCTTCTATTTTTCTGAGCTCTGACCCATGAAGAACAGCATAAGACATTTCAGCTCTGCTATGTTGTGGAGGGCACCATAATCTGGAAGCCTTCGTTTCTATTCCTTTTATGGATATAAGTTACACTTCCTGTAAATTGTTGCATTATGACTTCCTGCCTTGTGTTCTTTTAGACTTCCTGTCACAAGCTCCTTTAGTTGATCACCTGAGTGTTATTAGCCTATAGCATTACCCCAATATATCTACGTCATTAGTGACGTTGACTTCCCTTCCCTCTGCTATATAAGCTGTATCACTTCCTTGAATAAACGAGACTTGATCAGAATCCTGTCTTGTCTCCATTTCTCGCGCACCTGTTCCTTGTCTTTGTCAGTCCCCTCTCCTCCCCTGACCTGCGCTGACTGACCCGCTGGACGGGACACTATGTCAGGTGACCTCTCCAAACCTTTTCAAATTCTTCCCATGACCATTTTGAAAGGCTC
Source organism: Ctenomys sociabilis (assembly GCA_004027165.1). Taxonomy (NCBI): domain Eukaryota; kingdom Metazoa; phylum Chordata; class Mammalia; order Rodentia; family Ctenomyidae; genus Ctenomys; species Ctenomys sociabilis. The sequence continues at coordinate 1,049 of PVKA01036445.1, forward strand.
TTGAACATGGTCAGATACAGTCACAGCAATGGCCCCACTCCTGATACCAAATTCTACCTTAGTTATGTTTCTCTCACTTCTGGGACAAAATACTAGGCACCCAAATTAAAGAGGGAACGGTGTCATTAGCCTATAATCAGCCAGCTCCAAGGCAGGGTGTCATGGCAGAGGGCCACCTACATAGTGGGGGAAGACAGCAAAGCACCAAGAGCAACAGGCAGGGAACAAGCCTCTTTTCTATCCCTTATGTCATATGCAGACTACCTGCCCTAGGTATGGTGCTTGTTATGGCTTATATCTAGATGTCCCCCAAAACCCTCTTGTGCTCATAGGTGAAGATTTTGAAGGTGGCTGGATTTAGGGAGTGTGAGTATGGATTAAAGGTGTATGGTACTGAATTAGTCCACTGATTATTTAACATAGTTTTAGTGTAGGTAATGGGAAGACCTATCCTAGGTGTGGGTAGAACCATGCAAGAAGCTTGTAGCCTGGGTGGAATAAAAGGACAGAGAGCCTCGCTCACTGCTGCCTGCTGTTCTCTGACTGCCACACCAGGGACAGACGTGGCAATGGTCCTCCGCCAGGCCAGCCAGCTGTGGACGGAAACCTCTACAAATTGTGAACTGAAACAAATGTTTCCTTCTTTAACTTGTAAGTGTTGAGTATTTTGTCTCAGCAATGAGAAGAATAACCAAGACACTGTAGAGGAAAAACTAAACAGTACTCATTGAAGTGGAGAGGGAAGGAAAAGTAAAAGACCTAGATTAGAAAAAAGATAAGGAATTTCTCTGAGTCATGAAGGGATTGCCGGAAGAAAGTAGACTACACCACCGCTCAGAGCAATGTTAGGTAAAGGAGAAATTTGAAAGTTGGAAGCAGCTGAGTGTAGTTTTTTTTTTGGTCCTTTCTAATTAGGAAGAGGGCATTACAATCTCAGAATGATAGAACTGGAGACCTTTGAGTAATCAATTAATCCCCTGATTCAATCCCTGCCCCCAACTGCTTTAAACTTTAGTAACTCCTTGAGATTCACTCCAATAATATTTCAAAAGAGTGGTTTACAATCCAAGTGATGGCCTTCTTGGGATTTTTTATTTGCAAGTTAGTTTTAACTGAAAGTCATTGCTGAAATTAATAACTGCAAATGCTAAGTGTAGGCTGTGACCCAGAGCACTCTGAACCCAGTTGCTGTTCTTTTAGGTTTCTCTCAAGTGCCAAGGGGATTCTGTGCATGACACTCAGCACAGAGGCTGTTCTCTGGGCTCCACTGGGAAGGAAACATGTGGACAAAGGGTCAGAGCCTCTGAAATTCAAAATCTGTGCGTGGAAAGTGGCCTAAGTGGCAGAGGCCTATGTATGCAAGGTCCGGCTTTGCTTTTACCCACAGGCCCTAAAATTGGATTATGTCTGGGGGGAAAGAGTGCCTGTTAAAAATGGGTAGTGAAAATGGAGATAATTGATAGTAGTAACTGAGAAAATCGAGTAGTTCTCAATTACAAAGCATCTCAGTCCTCCCAATACTTTGCAGTTTTATAACACAGACTGACCTCCAGGAGATTAAAGGTGAACCTCTGGAGACAAGGGTGTGAAGGCTGGTTTAGGGCCGAGGGTTCTGTGGCCCGCAGGTCTGGGTTGCTCCCTGCTGGCCATTGTGTGCAGCATTTGGCTCAAACTGGGGCATAGAAGTGAAAGCAAAACCCGTGAGACCCCAGAGGCCCTTTTTAGGAGAGGGCCGCCAAATGACCTAGGGGAGAACTGAGTTAGAGAGCAGCTGGGTTCTCCACGCAGCACCAGAGAGAAAGCCTCCCAAACTGCAGACCCGTCACACACTCCTTACTTCTTGTCCCTTTGGACTCAGGAAGTGGAAGGCAGTGAGGTGGGGTGTGGCTGGCTCTCTGGAGTTCTGTGCAGGTGGCAGAATGTAAGAGGGGCTGAGTTAGGATAAAATTTTGCTTTTCTTCTTAAAGCCTTGGGCCAGAAAGCCTGAAGCTCCTGAGGGCCAGGTTCTCCAGCTCTCTGGACAGGCAGAGAGTGGCATTTGGGGCAGGAGGGACACGCCCTTTGTGAGAAATGGTGCGTGAGACACCACTGAACAGGCTTTTGTGTTGGCAGCAAGGCTGGTTTATTTACCCTGGTGTGGAGGGGCTGAGACCAACAAAGATGTCCTTCCTGACTAGAAGAGAGGTAGAGTTTTATAGGGTTTGGAAGAGAGCTGCTATCCTGAGGAATTTGTGGGGCGGCATGCCAGCGGTCCAGGCTCACTGAATGGTCAGCACTGTGGGTGCAGGTGTGCTGATAATGTCACCAGACTCCACATTGTCTCTCTGGAGAAGGTCCCTGACTGTGGTCTCCCTACATTAAGCCTTCTCAGACTGAAGCAGCTAGAGGGAAACTGTGCCCTTCTCCTTCAGCTGCAGTTAGGGATAGCTCTTCAGGTGGGGGAATCTTACAGCCAAGTTAGTCATAAATGTTATAGGCGGTTCAAGCTGGATCCTCAGCACAGAAGACAATTCTGCTCAGAGGCACATTCACTGCAGGCCAGGCTTCAAGAAAAGGAATTTTATGCCCATACAATTCCCCTAGGGATGAACCGCAATGATTAATATTTTATTTTATTTATTTATTTATTTAATATTTTAAACAGGCGTCAGTCACCTTGGGTGGGGGACAAAAACCTCCCTAGTTGATCGCTCCCCAGAAAATCCCTGTTCATTCCATGAATACTTGTTATGGGACTTTCTGCCCCATTTCATCAGTATTGCCTAAGCAACTATACTTGCAATCTTATGTCATCCTGCTCTGGGGGCCCATGGAAGGTTTCATAGGTGAGGCCCTGAGGTTAGAGAACACACGTGTGCACACATCAGCACCGACAGCAGGCAGCATGGAGCACAGCAGGAATGTATACTTGGATGTGCCTCTGAAAAAGCTGTGGAAATTATTTGGGCCCACTAGCAAACAAAGAAAGAAAATATCACCAGGAAGCTGCTTGTAAGGTCCATTCGTAGGCTCCTTAGGTGATGTCCTATTAAAGGACAGTCAGTTAGGTAAGAGTTTTCTTTATGTTATTTAATAGTTGGTGATCAGATAGAGATGTTGACTAAGAAGGGTATTCTGTGCTAAGAAGGACATTTGTGTGTGTCTCAAAAATCACTTCATCATGACTGTCATGTAAAAACACTATGTGTGGCTCTCGATCTCACCTGGGTTGGGCTAGTGACTCACTTGGGTCTTCTCAGGTGACCAATACCTAGTTAGAATGTCAATCCCAGGTGCTACTCTTTTAGCGTTTGTTTGGCCTTTAGGTCTTTAGGCCTGGTTCCCTCCAACAGTGTCTTTGTCTTCTGTGTTATCTCCTTCCAGGACCTGGCCCTGTTTAACTGCCTATAATATTTCCATCTAATTTGGCTACCTGTAACGCTCTCTCCACAGAAACGGGGGGCTTAGATCAGGGACTATTCGGGGGGCTGGCGGTAGTGCTCAGCTTATTAGGGCTTGGCAATGTGGCCATGTCATTAGCAGCGCCAGCAGCCTTCCCTGACCTCTGCCATGTTAGGGGAGATTTTTCTGCCAGAGAGGCAGCAGAAGCATCTGGAGTGGCAGGGGTGGAGAAGGGGGACCTCAGCCGAGCCCGGAGATCAGAGATCGGAGATCGGAGGCAGAGCGGCTGGCATGGCACTCGCCAGCCAGGACCCTCTGCCTGCAGGGCTGGCCTTTGCCTGCAGCGGGGGTGGGGTGAGGGAGTGGCGCAGCGCTGGGTTTGCCTGGAGCAGTCAGAGGCAAAGTCCAGGGCCCAGCTTCCTCTCCTGCCTCGTGCTCTGTCCCTCCTGCTGTGCCGCCTAGGATTGGGGGCCGGGATGGAAAACTGACTGTGCTTCTCTCACTGGTGCATTTTTTCTCATTTCTGTGCTGCTTGGGGTGCTGCAGTCCCTTACCTGGTTTCCTTAGCTCTTTTAAGAATATTTTCATGCCTAGGTGATTGTTCAAATTGAGGTCCCTGCTCACCTGTGGACGCCAGGGTCCTTCTCTGCCATCTCAGTGACCACATGCCCTCCCCACGCTCTCTTATGTTTTAGCCAACATTTTTTCTGCAGTATTTTATTTTATATATTTATTTTTGTAAGTGTATTTAGTCAGGGTCTACAGGTCTCACTACACAGATCAGGCTGGTAGGGATCCTCCTGTTTTCAGCCTCCCAAGCACTGGGATTCCAGGCACCTGTCACTGCACCCAGTCTCAGTCGCCATCTCAGCACATCCCGGGGGGTGGGGCTGGCATAGCATGCTGGGGATTGAACTCTGGTCCCTGAGTCTGCCTAAGTAGGAGCAGCATTTTAATTTTTGGAGAATTCTTTCTCTATGTACTACTTCCTCCTTTTTTGTAGGCCCCTCTTGGCTTACAGGAAATTATACTCTCAAGATTATTTTTTAATCCTCCTATTTGCTCTCCTCAATCACTTTGTTGCTCCTTCTAAGATACACTATGGGAGGCTCACCACTCTCTTATGTAGACTCTCTCTGTGCCAATGTCAATGACTCCAATAAGGGCGACCCATTGCTCAGGGAAGTCTAGGAAATGTGCTGAAAAAGGGCAGCAGGAACCCTAATAACTGGCCTGCTGCGTTCTTCTAGGACCTCATATGAGGTTGGACGGAGAGCATCTATACAGGATGCCTTTCTTTTTCTGCTGTGTTCAGCCTCCCAAGAGCTGAGATTACAGGTGCGCCCCACAACCCAGTCTCAATCTCTATCTCAGCGCGTCCCAGAGGGGAGGCCGGCATGGCACAGGAGGCTTTCCTTACCTCAGCCAATTTCTCACACACCAGTGCTACCAGAGTGGTTCTGCAGATAAGCACCAACCACTCCCTGAGTGGTTGACACAGCTGTATGACATATTCTGCCCAGGGCCCAGTGATGCAGATCTCTTCTATCTTGATTGGTTCGCAGCCTGAGGAAGTTTCCAGCCCCTGGGGAGGGAGGTCAAGAGTTATTTATATTCATAATAAGCAGCTTTTTGGCTGAGCTATGTGGAGACAAGCTCCATCTTAAGAAGCTGACAATTTTCTTTCTTTCTTTTTTTTTTTTTTTGGTGGAACTGGGGATTGAACTCAGGCCCTTGTGCTTGCCAGGGAAGCACTTATTCCACTGAGCCATCTCCCCAGCTCCCAAGAAGCTGACAGTCTTCCTGTGTTGTCCTTTCCCTTTCAGCATGGGTCCTGGTGGGGTGACCCAGGTGCTGGGTCTGCTAGTCAGTCTGATCAGGCTGCAGTCCTCAGTGGCCGAAGGCAGAGACTCTCCAGGTAAGAACAGGGCAGCTTTTTCTGGGTGTTCAAGCTGGAGCTGGCATGAGGGAGGGAGGCCTTTCTCTGTAGCTCCAGGCTGCTGAAAGAACACGAATGGCTTCTGGTTTGAAAGAGCAGCTTTCTTCCCCTTGACAGAGAAGCACTCATTGCCTCTTTTCTGTGCACGATGAACCTTCTGAAAAAGGAACTTCAAGTACCACAGACAGAGACCCAAAGAACAGGGAAACATTTTGACAGGTCAGGTTCTTCATTATATCAGCATCAGGGTCAAAAACTGCTCAAGTTGGAAGCAGCCTAAGCTTAACTGCCACCCTTAAGCCGGGAGTTCATTCTGATGAATACAGTTATTTCTATATTCATCTTTTTTTCTGTATTTATCTAATGAGGACACATGTTGACAAATGCAATGGGAAATTGATCCATCATTTACTAAACTCCTATTATATGGTCAAAAGTATACTGAGCAATTTTGAGGAGTACAAGATGGTGAACACATTAACTAGCCTTGTCCTCAGGTTTTCCTGTGCAAGTTAATTTTCGCTGTGGTTTCTCTAGCTGAGGAGATGGGCTATGCAAACACGAAGAAGTGTTAGACATGGACGCGCCCAGTTAAGAACTGAAAACAGAGCGTGATGTGCTAAGAACAGACTCTCCTTTAAATGTCAGTTTCACTGCAAACAAAAGAGGAACAAACCTGGGGGGAGAGCACCACTGTGGTGAGAGGAGAGAGGCGGTTCTGCGCGTATCAGTCCCTAAAGCCTCACAGCTGAAAAGATCAGCACAGATTTTAAATGATAAAAAAATTCATCTACTTTTCTTATTTTGACTGTAAGAGGAAATAGCGAAGGGTGCAAGCACCGAGGGGCTGGAGGTTGGCGCTTCTGCTGGAAGCAGCAGCTGAAGGAGAGACCGGCCTGGCTGGCCCACACAGGCCAGCTCATGGCTCAGCTAAGAGTCCCGGAGGAGGTCGCTGAGCTCAGAAAGCAAATTCTCTGCTCAAAATCAGCAGCAATTCAAGTCTCAATGCCACTTCTCAGAAGCTCTGCCCTGACCTACCTGTGTTACTAACCTATTGGAATGTGCTATTACTGTTCTTGTCCTCAAGTACACAGAATTGAGTTTATCTTACCAAGCTCACTGGCCACTGTGATCGCTGCTCAGGGCCAGAACTCTCTCCTCTTTATCCCCCATCCCCATTTCTTTCTCTTTTTTTCTGCAAGAAAGCCATTCTGTGTATGCCTAGTGTGTCTAAAGTATGAAGGTGTCTTTCAAAAATACACACCATTGTTTTCCTGTGTGCATTTAAGTGCTTGTATAAGTGTTACTGTGCACTGAGTCACATTCTTTTTCTCTTCTCACAACACTATACCTCTGAGCCACAGAGTTTCAGAGACTCCCTCTCGAGCCCACGTGGTCTAACATGACTTACCAGGTACTGGATTTCCCAGAGGTAGGAACTGGCTCTTCGTCTTTTTTGTTTTTTCAGAGGATTTTGTGATTCAGGCCAAGGCTGACTGTTACTTCACGAATGGGACAGCGAAGGTGAGGTTTGTGGTCAGGTTCATCTTCAACTTGGAGGAGTTCGTGCACTTCGACAGCGACGTGGGGATGTTCGTGGCCCTGACAGAGCTGGGGAGGCCCGACGCGGAGCAGTGGAATAATCGGCCAGATCTGCTGGACATGAGCAGAGCTTCCGTGGACATGCTGTGCAGGCACAACTACCGGCTGGGGGCCCCCTTCACGCTGGGGCGGAGAGGTGAGGTGAATGGCAGGCTGGTGGGGCTCAGGAGTGTGCCCCCTGGGGCCCCGGCCACGGCTCTTCTTCAGATGTCTGCCTTAGGACAAAGGGGTTATAACAGGGGACTGAAGGTGTTCTGTCCCCAGTGATAACTCCCACATTACCCTCACAGGTCAGGTGTTGGTCCTGACATATTCCCTCCAAAATAAGACCAGGTCTTATATTAATTTTGCACCAAAAGATACAATAGGGCTTATTTTCAGGAGGTGCCTTATTTTTTCATGTTCAAAAGCCTACATTTATTTATGTGTAAACATCTACATTTATTCATGTATGAAGGCCTGCATTTATTCAAGTACAGTCATGTCATCTTACTGGGAACTTCATCATAACATTCCAAACCCTGGATTCTGGCCTGAGTTGCCTATGACCCCACGTCCTGTAGCACCGCTGGCCCAGTGCTCAGCTGCAGCAGCGGAGCTCACCTTCGTGACCACTGCTCTCCCACGCAGCCTGATCGCAGCATGGTGCTAACACAGCGGGCAGTGATTTCACCCCGAGAATGATCCCTCCACGTCACAATGTCTTGCAGGCTGGGCTTCATGAAGTTTCCATTAAATTGTCATGGAACAGGAGTGGCAAAAAATAACAGTTGAGAATAATGGTCCAAAAGCAGCAAACAAACTCAGTCCCCGACTCGGAAAATGTCGCTTTATTTCACATGAGCGTGTTAAGCATGTGTGAACACACACAACGCATCCAATATGAAGACTGATGTTAGACAGAGCCGCACTCATTCATTATCAGATGCGCACGTTATGCGTGTATTGTACCTGTGCTCCAGCTGGCCACTTGGCAACGAGGCCCCAGCTCACCTGCTCACACAGGTGTTTACCTCTTGTTCAGAGGCACCTGCTTTGAACAAGTATTCGTCCTTACAAATATTTAGCTATGATTTATATTATCATTTAAATATTAACAGGAATAACATTATTTATTTATATTTAAGTACATACTAATATTATTATTTTATATTTCAATATGTCTGCTTCAGGTTTTAATGGATCTACTAGGTGTGTCCATCTGGCTGACAATCTTAATTGACTCTTTGTTTTGGGGATGGAGCTTCACTATCAGTCTCCAAGGCAACCACGCAGGGCTTATTCTCTTGTTAGGTCTCATTCTGGGGAAACGTAGCACACCCGCAAGGGGCCCCGAGGACCAGCATACTTTCCAGTACAAGGGGTGGCTGTGGAGGGTGTGGTGCAGTGTCACGCCCCCTGGGGTGTTGCCACCGCCTGTTTAAGTCTTGGAGCCTGATATTCCCCTCCAGTTTGGGCTTCTGGAAAGAGACCCGAGGACATGGTGGTCCCTGAAGCCTCCTGCCCGGGCTCCGTGGTTTTCCTTCACAATGTCTCACTTTTCTCTCCCTACTTAGTACAACCAGAGGTCACAGTGTACCCAGAGAGGGTCCCCTTCCTGCAGCAGCACAACCTGCTCCTCTGCTCTGTGACTGACTTCTATCCAGGGGACATCAAGGTTAGGTGGTTCCGAAATGGACGGGAGGAGAGAGCTGGGGTTGTGTCCAGCGGCCTCATCAGGAACGGAGACTGGACATTTCAGACCGTGGTGATGCTGGAGACGACCCCTGAACTCGGAGATGTCTACAGCTGCCGGGTTGAGCACCCCAGCCTGCCGGACCCGGTCTCAGTGGAATGGAGTGAGCACTAGTTTCTTATACTCTCTGGGCTGACTCAGGATTGTCCTGACTCATTATAGAGTCTGGGTCCCCTTTGCGTTAATCTAGGTCACAGCACAAATTCTTCCTTCTCTAAATCTGGAAGAGTCAAGGAAATCAGAGTCCTTGGGTTAGGGTGGGAGAAAACAGGGAAACCATTCTCACACCTTCCGATACTCTGTCCACCTCATTACTTGCTCCTGATCCTGGGGACTGGTATTCTCTAGCTAGTACATTGGTCTTAGTATTTAAGGGGCATATCACAAGATATAAGAGTTGGCAGTAAATGGGAGGTAACTCCATGTGTATAAATCTTGCCCTCAGAGAATCACTTCTAAACTTCTCTAAATAATACTGAATTTGGGCCAGGGAGATGGCTCAGTAGAATAAGTACTTGCTTGGCAAGTGCAGGGTCCTGGGTTCAATTCTTGGTACTGAAAAAAAAAAAAAAAGAACCAAACCTTGGGAGGTTTTTACTAATTTTAAAACCTGTTTTCCATAGGAGCTCAGTCTGAATATTCTTGGGGAAAGGTATTAAGTGGAGTTGCAGCCTTATTACTTGGATTGATCTTCCTTCTGGTGGGAGCTGTCGTTCACCTCAGAGCTTGGAAAGGTGAAGAGCATCTGAAGTGAAGCCTGCCGTGTGTCCTCTGTGCCATGCCACTGTGGCGTCCCTCACTTTCCACATTTCTTACCTCAAAGATTGGAGGCAGGAAGGGCTGATTATTCTCAGAGATCACTAAACTAGTCTTTTCTGAAGCTAAAAATATCCCAGTGGAAGCACAGATAGAGACGTGTAGGCCATTCTCTGTCCCTCAACATAATTGCAGCACTTGGTCCTACTAGTGGCATTCAGTTCTTTCTGCCCAGCATCTGAAGATGGCTTGGTAAGGTGGTAATGTCTCTTATTCATTGTCTTTGGGTGGCAGAGCATTCCCCAAATCTTTGGCCAGGAGACTCTAAGGGGTGAAGGAGAGGAGAAAGGGTATAGCTTGATGGCACTGTCTCCTAAATTTCTGGAATGGGAGAGTGTGGTTGTCTCATGAAGCCTTTATCATCTTCCTACAGAACTCAGGAGCCGTTTGCCCGACGCAAGCACACTAAGGTCCTAAGTGAAGCTCTCCCCTGGATCCTGAAGCAGTGCTCAGTGGCCTGGCCCTGAGTTAGGTAAAATACTCAAGAAATTAATGTTCTGAGAATGAACCTTTACCATCCTGCTTGGAGGCCTGAACTGATTCTAGCGTGTGTGCTTTGAGGTCATGGAATGCCCACCTTCCTGTCCTTCTTCCTCTACTCTGTGTGCTCCATTAGTTGCTGTTTCAAAAGGCATCATCCAGACAGTTCCCTAAAACTAACTCCTTGTAATTCCAAGGTGTTTGCTTTCCTCTGGCCAGACCCACCTCTCTGAGTCATGATTCCTAAATCTTTATCTCTTCCAATTGCAGTCTCCATGATCTTTAGCAAACAAATGCTCATGTATCACTATTTCTTTTTCACTGTTGTAAAAATTCTTTTTATCATGAAATAAAACATATATACCACAACATAAAATGTTTAGTTAATGGATTATATAAAGCAAAACCCTGGTAATCACCATTCAAGTCAAGAAACAAAATTTTGCCAACCCCTGAAGAAATCCTTGTGTCTGAGGTTAATTTAATCCCTCTCTCCCATCAAAAGGAGACATATACTATATTTAACTTTTCTCTTGTAGTCACTTGTAGCCAATTAATCTAAACTATGACATATGAATAACATACTTTATTATTTCTTTTCTCTTAAATTTCATACAATTTTCCTCCATCATTTTCTTCTCATTAAGATTAATCTGTTGACTCGAGCTACTTGCCCTGAAGTGTTACCCACACTGGAGATTTTGCTAAGTGCGTACACATGCTACAGTTTAACATGCCCCTTTGCAGACCACGCTTCCTGGTCGTTAGCGCTGGCTACAGAGGGTGGCTCAGACTTTGTTTTGATCTGCTTGGGAAGCCCATAGCTGTGTGGTCTTTCCCCAGAAGATGTGTCCACCAGTTTCTCACTCTGTCATGTTAGAAGCAGCTGTGATGGTGATTGTCCAGGTCTGTGAATTTACTGGAGAAAAATGGTGATATTTCAATTCCACAATTCTTTCATTGTTTATTTATTTTAGATCATTTGTTCTTGGAGTTATTTGTTCTGAGGGCACAAAATCTATAGTGTCTAGAATTGCTGGTGCCTTAGCACAAATTGAAGCAATAATACCACATTATAGAGGTAGTCAGTTATGTTCCTCACTGCTATGAACTCACAGGAGAAAACTGCCAGTTTCAGTTAAGAAGAGCTTTGTTAAGGCTGGGGAGATAGCTCAGCAGCGTAAGCACTCACCTGGCAAGTGCAGTGTCCTGAGTTCCATCCCTTTTATTAAAAAAAAAAAAGAGTAGCTTTGTTGAAGCAATAAAAAGAATCACTGATTTTGCTAATTCTTGAAACTTGAGTACACATCGTAATAGTGTGGCAAAACAGGGAGCTTTTCTGTTGCACAAAATGGAAAGAAGTTGTGCTTTACAATTGCTTGAGTTTTGAATAGAATTAGCTTTTTTCTTTTTCAAATGGTTCATTACATTTCCTGAAAGAATGTCCATCAGGAAAATTATGATTATTTATCTTGTGTTATGTGGTATATATTTTCCTGAAAACAAAGTAAAGCTATCATTTTCAAAGATATTCAAAGAAAATGATATTGACAATACAACTGTATTTTAAAGAGAAAATTTAAAAGTTGAAAATCTTGCAATCATTTCACATTACCTAAATATTTCCCTGATGTGATCGGTGCTGATATTAGCAAACATTGCTTAATGAACTGTGTTTTGAAAGATCTTTATAACTGCATGTGCCAACACTTTCTGAAAGATCAAGGCATGATGTTACAAAACCAGTACACATAAGAGATACACTCATAGTGCCAGGTAGACCCGTGAATTTTAATGTGACAGTACATGAAAAAGTTCTTTGATAAAGTGTCATATTCTACTTTGCAACTAACTTGTAAAAATTCACTAGTTTTTGAGTTTTAGTTTCTTAATAAAGAAAACCCAAGCAAACCAGAAAGGCAATTAAATTTTCCCCCTTCTTTCCTGTTACATATTTGAGTGCAGCCAGATATTCTTTGTGTACAACAGAAACAACATATTGTTACAGACTGGACAGACTATGTAACCAAACTGTCTTTATTAACCTGAACATTAGAGAGATTTTTTAAAAATGCAAGATAATTCATTTCCTTTCACTATTCTGTACTAAAAATGGTTATTTTTTTTCCAGAAATATGTCATTTGCATTGATACATAATGGGTTTAGCTCTGTCACTTAAAGATGGATGAATAAATATTAATGTTCCTTGATATAGTCCACCTGAAGTTCATTTTCTTTTTCTAATACTCTAACAGATATAAAACAGTATATATGAGAGAGCATGTGATATTTTCATGCTTCTATATACCATGTGATATTCAAATCATGGTAAGCATATATATATTTCCTGAAATATTATTTCTTTGTGATGAAAGATCTTTTTTCTTTTTTTTTTTTTTTTTGTATTTTAGGGAAGGGTATGCAGGGTGTTCAGTCTCACTACTAGACCGGACTCATAATGATCCGCCTGTTTGCAGCCTCCCAAGAGCTGGGATTACAGGCGCGCACCACCATGCCCAGTCTCAGTTGCCCTCTCAGCATGCTCTGGGGGCGGGGCCGGCACGGCAGGCCTGGGGATTGATCCCCGACTTATCTGCTGAGTGTGGTGAAATGTCATGATCCTTTCTTTCAGCTTTTTTGGATTATGTAGACTGATTGTCATCGTCTGCAGTAACTGCCATGTAGCAGAATGCCAGGACTCACTTCTCTTACGTAACTATAACTTAGTACCTGTTGACTAATGTTTTTTCCATTCTTTCCATCCACTACTCTCCCCAGATTCTGGTAAACACTATGTTCCTTTCAGCTTCTGAGATCAACATTTCTGACATCCCAAAGATGAGTGATACCATGTGGTATTTGACTTTCCATGCCTGATTTATTTTCACTTATTTCTGTACTTGATCACCAGCTCAATCAATGGTATAACAAATATTAGGATTCATCCTTTTTTAAAATGGCTAAATCACTTTTTATTGTACACTAAAGTTGTATAAGGGCCCCAAGTTTTAAGCTATATCTCTTTATACCAACATGTTTATGAACTAATGGCATAGTCATTGTGGTTATTTGACTTTTTTGTACTGGTGATCAAACTCAGGACCTTGCACTTGGCAGGCAGGCACTTATGCCACTGAGCTATCTTCCCAGAGGTACCTGAGTGTTATTTTTTTAAATTTATTTTTTATTATATATATATTTTTTAATAGGACAATTTCAATAATTAATACATTGTACATTGTTATCTTCTTAGTGGTTATTCATAGTTCAAGAAGCAGAGGGGATATTCTGTCCAAATACTATTAGTACAAATTTCATTGAGTTAAGCAAAACTACCCGTATATCTATCCTAACTATTCTGTATCTAAATTACAAAATGGTCCTTCCTTTGTATCCTCTTTGTTTAGTCCTGTCAGAGATGGGTATTCCATTGGCATCTAAATACTATAGGTGCATGAATTCAGTGAAACAATCCAACACAGTCCAGCAGTCCACAATAGTAGTGGGTTATCTGCAGAAGTTGTTGACTTGAGCCCTTCACAGCTCATTATATTAGTATGGCTTTACTTTATATACCTTGTTTTTACACATTTCTGCTAGATGGTTAAGACCAAGATAAAGCAAGACCTATATAAAAAGGAATATAGCTTTTGTAACTGATAAGGTCAATCGAGTACCCTCAGGATTTATCCTGTAACCCTGTACTGCACTTTGTAGATCCCTTGTCAGTGTCAGCCATGTGGATGAGTCATGGTCATTGCTTGACCAATTTGCTCTCTGTGGAAGCCTGACAGAAAGTTTTCTCTCCATGTGACTCTCCTTAGGCACACTATACATCATGGATCACATTCCTCTGTGGCTCCATAGTCTCGTTGATCAGAAAATTTGGGGCACAACTGAGTTCCATGATGTTACAGTACAGGTTCTCCTATGTCCTGAGTCTTCGCTGACCTTGAAAGGCTAGGGCCAAAATGTTGGTTGACCTTGAAGCCCTTCCTTTTCTCCGATTTTAGATCTGTAAACTTAGGTTGTTAACCCTCCAGAAGATTGAGTGTTGTTTGATAGGTTTCTCAGTCTGATTTTAGTACTATAGGAAAATTAACAAAGATTGTGTGGCTCATATACAACAGAATTATCATCTCATAGCTCAGAAGGTGGGAGCTTGAGTTCAGGATGCCAGTGTGGTCATGTTCTCATCAGGGCTTTGGATATTTTAGCACTGCCTCTTATTTATTCCTTAAATGGTGGGAAGAAGGCAAGGGACACCTACTGGCCCAGGGGGATTGTACCAAGGACTTTTACATGCAGATAATCTTTAGTTTTTCTTATTTTCATTTTGAGACCAATTACCATTCATGAGGTTTCTCAGCCTGGGTTCAAAATTGTGATCCTCCAGTCTCAATCCCCCAGAGAGCTGAGATTATAGGCGTGTGCCACTACTTGGGTCTTCTTTAAAAATTAAAAAAAGTTTTAAAATAAGGGCTCTAACCATATGCATGAGGGCCTTCTCCAAACATCCTCACTTCTATCACAATCACATCGGGGAGTAGGACTACAGCACATAGTTCTGGAGGACAGAAGCATTCAGTTTCTATCAAAGGAAGAAGGAAGGAAGGAAGTTCTATCAAATTGATAACATCCACTTGTGATTGCAGACTGATCAAGTCTGCAATTTCCCAACTGAGTGGACAGCAAAGGCTAAATAAAAAGAGGCAAATCTTCCAGGAAGAACAAAACCCTGCCTAAGATTCTTTTAGGGCTAAGACCAAAACCTTCTCTGGGTGGCCTGTATTTATTTAGTTATCAGAGGAAGGGAGGGGAATACTCAAGAAAGGCAGAACTACTCCAGGACCTTTCTCCAAGTGGGGTATTAAGTTAATCCACCTCAGAATGAGATGCCTGCAGCTACGGTCTTTATCTAGTTGAGGTTGGGTCCAGGTATCCTTCATGTGACCTTGTCTTATCCTTTGAGGCTTGGCTTTCCAGCTTCACCCATCATTCCAGGCCTCAGTACGGAGGATTAGTGACACATAGAGGCACACTTACTATATGTCTGCTGCCCATTTCCTGACAAGGATCCTAGGCTTTGGACAGACTCATAGGTAAACATGAAAAGCTCATTGGTTAACTTAAGTCCTTCTCAGGGCTACTTCATAGTGATCTCCATCAAAGTTCTTATACTAATAGTTAAGAATCAGTTGTGCTGATTATAAAATTATTGGTTCTAAAGTTCTGGAAAAGGTAGAAAATTAGAAGCCAGCCTCAAATCAGCCTTTTCAGAACCTGGAATTGAGAAATGCTCATTTAAAGAGAACCCTATCTCTGGACAAGGGATGGCTGGGATCTGAGAGAGAGAAAGAGAGAGCTAGATGGAGCTCAAGGGCAAAAGCAGAGGAGAAAAGGAGAGAGACAGAGACTGAGCTTCCACAGAGCTCCAACCCCACTAGAACCTGAGGCCTGAGCCTGTGAGTGGAGCCACAGGTTCAACAAAAGGAAGTGGAGAGAGAATGGGTGGAAAGTCAACTTCTTGAAGGAAGAATTCTGGATTTGATGGAGAAAACTGTGCATTTACATAAGATCCTGGACTTGAAGTGAGAATAATAAAAGAGGGAGGTTGTGGGGGCTTGTGAAAGAAGAGAGCAATTATTGTATACATGTGTTTCACTCTCTATATAAGATGGGCATAGAAATGGAGATCGTGTGTCTAGAGAGAGGTGCTTAGAGTCACTGATTATTGCTGCACCCCCATTAATTGTTCACTGTGCTTGTCATATGCTATTCTAATTTTATGGTAGTACTCATTTTCTTTTTTCAGATTTTAAACAGTGCGTATTTAAATTGAGCATGTTAATACCGTGTGGTCAGTTTGGATCAGAGTGTGTGATTTTTTTTTTTCTGGAAAATATTTTGCCTTGACCTTTAAAAAAGAATTAGAAGGAGGAAGCTTACTTTCTTTTAAAATACATGTTACTATTTTGTAAGCATTGTGCTACTGCTTCTTACAATCCTGGATCTGAAGACAGAATTCGCCTACTGAAGAGACAGGGAGAGCCAAGAGCATCACAAGCACCAAGACACAGCACCGCAGAGTTCTGCCTGTGGCCTGTCCCGTCCCGCAGCTTCTTGTTATGCATGGATATATTGCTCCATGATTTAAGTCACAATTACCTGGATATCTCTGATTGGAAACTAATTGTTTTAAAACAACCAACTAATGAATGGGTAAAGAAAATGTACAGCATAGACACCATGGAATGCTATTCAATCACAGTGAAGAATAAAAACTTGTCATTTTCAGTGAAAAAAAAAAAAGGCCAATGGTTCTACAGGAAATGGAGTCACAAGAAATTCAGGCCAAGTTCAGGGTTTGCAGAATTATGCTGAAAGATAAAACAGGTAAAACTTGTAAAGACATAAGCATAAGCCAGAACTTTCTGAAAAGAATCACAAATTGTATACAGGCAATAACATAAAAAATAAATAAATGGGATTATATCAGATTAGAAAGGTTTTCTGTAGCAAATGAAACAACCAACAGGAGGAAGAAACATCCTACAGAATGGATGAGTTTTTTTTGCCAGTAACTCCTCATACAAAGGATTGATTTCTGGAATATATAAATAACTAACAAAAATAATCCCACAAAACAAAAGATTTAATCAAAAAAAATTAACAATTGAAATGAATGGACACTTCTAATAGATGATGTACGAATAGGTACAGAGAAATAATGTTCAGCTGCATTGGCCATTGGAAAAATACAAATCAGAACAACACTGTATGATGGGAACCATGGAAGCTAGCCTAGAAACTTGGTCAGATGTGTGTAAGTTGTACTAGGCCTCAGTGCCTAAAGCAGAGAAACTACCGTAGCCCTGAGAGAAGCATCCTGACTGGCTAATGTTGCCTATTAGTCACTAGGCAACCTTGCATCATGTGTTACTAAATTTGAAAAGGTATAAATGTCCATATTGTCGCTGGGGGGGGTCCTCTCACCAACCAGGCAGATGAGTCACTGCCCAGCCAAGCTCTTGTCTTCTTGTTTATCTTTTCCTCATTCCTGCTGCCATTTCTCCCCAGGTAGAATGGATCACACTGAGACCCATGGATCCTCACATTTGGTGCCCAAACAGGGACATGAACCCTGGCCCACAATTGCGGTTTTATCTTATGCTGCAAAGAATGGCTACCATCAAGTGTAACCACTGCGAAAATCACAAAGGGGATTTATTAAAAATACTACTTATGGAAATACCATTTGGCCTAGCTATGCCTTTCTGTGCATCTTCTTGGAACAGTTCAAGGAAAGGCACCATATTATGGCGATGCACGCACGTCCATGTGCTTAGGAGCCCAACTCACATTAGCTAAATCTTGGAAGCAGCTCATCAGACCAACAGATGAATGGATTAAACTTGGTATGCTTCTCATCCCTCAGAATCAAAAGTACAACTTATTTTCATGATCCCTTCATCTACTTAGTCTCCAGGTGTCAACAACTCTCCCTCCACCTTTCTCAAATCCATCCCTTCCTTTCCATGATCACTGTCTATGATGCCCGTCTTTCCTCAAATAGCACCACATCTTGATAACTGCTGCCTTTGCTTCACGTTTATTCTTCTGATGTTTCATCTTGAACCTTTCTTCATTCCCTTTTCTAATAATCCTTTATATGCTGTAGATAAAGACCCCCTTACTTCATAGTATGGGTACTTCATAGTATGGGTCCTGTTATTTGATGGAGTAACACCTACTGTTGGTCTTTTTAAATTTTTTTCCTATTATTGGTCTCTATACATACTATTTTTTTCAGCTAAAATTTACCTTTTCAGAATTAAATCCTAG
This sequence comes from Ctenomys sociabilis, assembly GCA_004027165.1. Lineage (NCBI taxonomy): Eukaryota > Metazoa > Chordata > Mammalia > Rodentia > Ctenomyidae > Ctenomys > Ctenomys sociabilis. Next base: position 18,848 of record PVKA01036445.1, read on the forward strand.
ATAAACCAAGAGTGCAGGCCTGGCGTGGAACCCTTCAGAACTCCCTGTAGAGAGGCTAGAGGCAAGATCCACACAGCTGATTCAGGAGCAGAACATCTTGCCAGTGTGACACAAAGGGTTCACCTGCAAGGCTGCAGCAGGAAGAAGTGGAACACAGCAGCCAGACCCAAGCCACACCCACCTGGAGGAGTCTGAACTTCCTACCTGGTGCTAAGGTAGTAACTCTATCTAAGCTCTACACCAAAGGTCAAAAGTATACAAAAGGACAAAGAGAAGGAACAAAAAGCAGACTCAGGCCCCGAGTCCACACAGTACAAATGCAGAAGACACTAGCATAGAAGAAACTGGAAATAACACACTTAAAATCTCTGAAATAATAGTGTAGGAAGTAAAGAAACAACTGCAGAAAGGTATAGAAGAGATCAGATCAGAAATAATTTCTGAAGTAAAAAATATAGTGATACCTATAATCAACTACTAAGTGCTTCTAAAGAATACACTGATAAAAAATATAGAGCAGAATATAGAAATGATGGAACCCCCAAATAAGCAATATAGGAAAGAAATAGAATATACGAAACAGATCCAAAGTGATATACAGGAAATTAAAACCTCAATCACAAACTGGCAAGTCCGTTTGAGTGAAAATGAAAATAGACTTTCTGACCTTAAAGACACCATTGCAGCTAGTGAAAAAGTAAGCAAAGATCTCTTAAAAACAACTAGGATGCAGGAAAAAATAATTCAATACCTGCAAGATGATGAAAAGAGAACAATGTAAGACTAATAGGCATCAATGAGAAGGAAGGAGTCAATACAAATTATATAAAAAGAATATGAGCAGAAATAATAGCAGAAAACTTCCCAAATATGGGGCAACAATCTGACATTCAGGGAACAGAAGCATATAGAACTCCAAATAGCATCAACCCAATTAAAATCACACCCAGACATATAATAATCAACTTCCCAGAAAGTCAGCACAGGAACAGTATAATAAAGCCACTAAAGAAAAGAAACAGATCACATTTAAAGAAGAACCCATCAGAATAACAGCAGATTTCTCTTCACAAACCCAAGTCAGGAAGAGCAGGGAGCAAAGTACTTCAAGTCTTGCAAGAAAACAAATTCCAACCCAGACTGACATACCCTGGAAACTCTCTTTCAAGTACAATGGAGAAGTAAAATACTTCCATGACAAAGAATAACTAAAGAATTTCATGATGACAAAGCCAAGCCTATACAGACTGCTAAATGATGTTCTAGAGAGGGAGCAAAATGATCACAACCCCATGACTGAGCATGGAAAGAACCCACCAAATAGAGCAAACAAACATAGGAGGATAAGAGGTATACAGTAGTAGTCTTTGAGTTATTCTTTTGTGTACAGAAGCAAAATATTTCCACCAGCACACTCTACGGATGGACTTCTCTTGCATCCTATGGATCAAGATTCCATACGGGTCTACAGGGTGGATTTCAAGGAAATAGCTGTAGCTCAGTCCCACAAGTGACACTTGGCCACCAGTAAGTGTCATGGTCATTATCCATGTCCACAACTCACTAGAACCTTGTGCGATATCCTATCCCCAAACTGTCAGAAGTGATGGTCATTTATTTGTCATTCCAGCATTTATCTTATGTTTTATTCTAAGTATTACTTTACTATCATGAAAACTTTTTCTTAGTTCAGTTATTTAGAAACATTTAATTTTTAATTAATTAGTATTTAATTTCTGAATAATGATTAATCTTAATTTTTGTTTTAAGATTTATACTATATCTTTGAATTACAATTTATCTAAACGATATTGTATGATATCTTCTCCAAGTAGTAGAACGTTTAAAAAGTATATTTCTATTTTCTGTTGACTTTATAATACTTCTTCCCTGTCCTTTATACACACATGCACAAACATATATATGAAAAAAATACGTGTATAACCCGACATAAGATTGGTACTGTTTCATAGAAATCTTATTATTATATTTTTATTGAAGAACAAAGAGCAATGAGACAGTTTCAAGACAAATTAATAGGACAGATTCAATAAATTAATACATTGCAAAATGTTTTCGTAATGTTTTGGTGTCATACAAGGTGCATAAATGATATTATACTTACATACATTCTCATAGCAGATTTCTCTAATCAGTGAATGAAGAGAGTGTAGCTATATACTTATTTTTTTATAGCTGAATTATATCACAGATTCAATAATTAATACTTTCTACCTTGTTATCTCCCTAGTGTTTGTCCATAGGACTAGAAGCCAACATAATATCTTGTCCAACCACTATTAGTGCAAACCTTGCTTCGCATAGAATTATGCAGAAGCACGGCATACTTATCCTAACTGTACTGTTTATACACACACATCATGATTCTTCCTTTGTACTCCCCTTTGTATTTGTCTAGACCTGTCAAAGATGAGCACTCCATTGTCATTAAACCAATTTAGGTGCCTGAACTCGGCAACACAATCCAACACAGTCCAGCATTCCACAATAATAGTGAGTTATCTGAAGAAGTTGTTGACTATAGCCGTTCACAGCTCAACTTATTATTATGGCCCCAAGTTATATACTTAATTTTTATACTTTTCTGCTGGATAGTTAAGATCTAGATAGAGCAAGACCTATATACCAAACGATGTAGCTTTTGTTTCTGATGAGGTCAGTGAAGTCCCCTCAGGGTTTATCTTGTAATCTTTTTTTTTTTTTTTTTTGTCTTTTTGAGACAGGGTCTCACTATGCAGTTCAGGCTGGCCTTAAGCTCACTTTGTAGCTCAGGCTGGTCTTGAACTCACAACAATCCTCCTGCCTCAGTCTTGGGAGTGCTGGGATTACAGGCATGCGCCACCATGCCTGGCCTGTCTTGTAATCTTGTACCTTACTCTGTAGATCCTTTGTCTGTGTCATCCATGCAGATGAGTCATGG
>PVKA01036446.1:0-21746 GCA_004027165.1 Ctenomys sociabilis
TCCTCAGGACTGTGGTCCTCTCAGTTCATTTCCCAAGAGCTTATTTGGAAGTTCTTTCAGGGGAGCACAGCTACCCTTGACCAAGGAAAGTGACCTCCTCCTCTGTCAGAGGTGGTCATCTTCTTCAACCAAAGATGTAGCTTTTGGAGGGGTGCACATGGCACTACCAAAGGAGGAGAGCAACCCCCACCTAGCCAGCCAGATCAGCCAAATCAACCTTAGGGTGACAAATGTCAAAGCCAGATCACCCTCACAGCCTCAGTTCATCTCTGTGGTGTTCTGAGTATGACGTCTTCCTGGAGAAATATCAGTATCCATCTTCGACAAGGAATAATACAGTCACTTGAGCACTTCAGTTCAGGAATTGAACTCATAACTTTCTTTCTTTCTTCCTTTTGTCCAGTTCCAGGAATTGAACTTAGGACCTCGTGCTTGCCAGGCAGGCATTGAGCCACTGAGCTGTAGCCCCAGCTCACTTGCACACTTCATCCCATACTTGATGAAGCGTGGGCACTTCACCACCAATGCTTTCATTCATTCAATTTATATTGCATAATTACTACCACATACATTGAATGTTTGAAAATTTTATTACAGGAAAGCTCATGTTGCCATTAATCACCCTCAATATATTCCCCTCTTACTTTGAATACATTTATTCAATTATTCTTGCTACTTTTAGATGCAGTTCTGTGAGCCTCCTCTTGGTTTTTGTCTTTTTTTTTTTTTTTTTTTTTTCCTTTTTGAGATAGGATTTCACTATGCAGTTCAGGCTGGCTTGAACTCACTTTGTAGCCCCGGCTGGGCTCAGACTCCCTGTAATCCTCCTGCCTCAGCCTCCCCATTGCTGGGATTACAGATGTGTATCACTATGCTTGGCTCCCTGCAAGCCTATTCTCTGAATCTCTTCATGAGATGTGAACAAAAATAGCCAGGCATGGAGGCACACACCTGTAATCCCAACACTTGGGAGGTAGGTGGAGGAGGACTACTGCAAGATTGAGGCCAGCCTGGACTACGTAGTAAGACCTTGTTTCAAAAAACAAGAAAAAAAAAACCCAAAAAACTAAACAAGATGAATTCTCCTATCAGGGCTGGGGAGATCGCTCAGTGGAGTAAGTACTTCCCTGGCAAGTGCAAGGGCCTGAGTTCAATCCCTGATTCCTCCAAAAAAAAAAAAAAAAATTAATCTCCTATCAGGTGTCATCCAACAGAAAGGTACATTTCTTTTTTTTTTTTGGTCTTTTTTTTGGCACAGGGTCTCACTATGCAGTTCAGGCTGGCCTTAAGCTCACTTTGTAGCTCAGGCTGGTCTCCAACTCACAACAATCCTCCTGCCTCAGCCTCCCAAGTGCTGGGATTACAGGCCTGAGCCACCACGCCCGGCTCCAGAAAAGTACATTCCTAAAGATGTCATGGCATGCCTCCATCCACATTATTCAACACTTCTGGTGCCACGTGATATCTGTATCATAAGGCTGTTATCAAAACTCAAAAGGACCATGAAAAGCAAATATTTTTCCTTTTTATGTATTTAGTATAGGGTCTATAGGGTCTCATGTATAAATCAGACTCATAGTGATCCTCCTGTTTTCAGCCTCCCAAGCGCTGGGGTCATAGGTTTGTGCCACCATGCCTGTCTAAATCTCTGTCTCAGCAGGCTCTGGGGGCAGAGCTGGCATGGCACGCTGGGGACTGAACTTGGACTGAACTGCTGCTCTCTGTCTAAGCAGGTGCTTTAGTACGCTGAGCTATCTGGTCAGCCCTCTGAAAAGGTAAGTGATTTGAATCAGTGTAGGCTATTAAGACAGCCACAAAAGCACAGCTAGAGATATTCACAAGAAAGATCTCCACAACTACTTCAGAAAATGGTAAGAACAACAAGATAAATTGCATTTGAAGCAAAGGATATATTTTGAAGGGTATTAATGACAGTGTGTCTTTACTGTAAGACATTTTTAAAACCATTTAAAAGTTCATTATATGCCCTACCCTTTATCACTAGGTGCAAATAGCCCCCACTGGAAGTTATGATAACCAAAAATGTTTCCAGAAATTGCAAAACCTATAGGAAGGGTTGCTAGAAAAGTTAAATATGTGGGTTATGTGCACTATGTGGGATATAGTTATATTTTTAAAAAAATCATTGCTTATTTGAAATTCAAATTTAACTGGATATCTGAATTTTTTTTTTACAAAATAAACATTTTTATTCCAAAAGTTACAAACAGGGGAATACAAAGGAATGGGACCAGGGCCGGGGAGATGGCTCAATGGAATAAGTGCTTTCCTGGCAAGCGCAAGGGGCCTGAGATCAATCCCTGGTTCCGCAAAAAAAAAAAGGAATGGGACCAAAGTAAGTCCAAAACCCAGCAGGGAAAGTCTTAAGTCCTATAGTAGTTCCAAGTCCAGCATCTGAAGCCATCTGTGGTATATGGTGAGCCCCAAAGGGCTTGCACAGCCCCACCCCTTCAGCACTTCTGGGGGTCATAGCTCCCAGGCTTCTCTGTTAGGCTGGATTTACTCCCTCCCTGTAGCTTTTCTTAGATGAGCCTCCCAAGTACTGGGATTACAGGCATGCGCTCCCACACCCAGTCTAGTAGATGGTAATTTATCAGAAGGCTGCTGAGTTTGGGGGAGCACCATAGAATCGCAGCACCAGGTTAGAAGATAAGGAGAACTAAAGTACTAGGGTGAGAGGATCAGATCGGGATCCCAGGCACACTAAGCAAGTTTTTGTCACTGAACCAGGCCCAGCAGTGGCCAAAGGCTTTGAGAAGCAGTGGGGACCAGAAATTGGCAGCAGAGGCCACACAAGGGAATACCAGCTGGCAGAGTCCCATCAGGCTGCACTTAGTAAGATAGGTAACCCTGACACCTCCTCGTCCTTGGGCTTCCATCAAGGTGCACAATTCCAAGAGAGAACAGCTGATTGCTATTACTCTTCCTAGAACCAGGATGTCTCCATCCTTGCGCACTCTGTCCAGACCGCAGAGTTACCTTCCATCCCGGCCCAGGGTGCACGGAAACATTTTCTTTTGTGGAAGAAACTGATTTCTTTCTGGCATTTCTTCTTACCAATATTTTGGGTGAGAAGAAACGAACTAGATGCAAGGAAAGCCATGAGAGACAGGGAAGAGCGCCAGCAGGCGCAGGGAATATGTCAGTCCAGCGCTTACTGAACTTCTATTAAATGCCCATGTCAAAATGCAGAGAACAAAAAAGGAGATTAAGAAGAGAGAAAGATGGGGCCAGGGATATAGTTTGGGGGTGCAGGACCGGCTGACAAGCATAAGGTCCTGATTTGATTCCTGGTACAGAGGGGATGGGGAGGGAGAGAGAGAGAGAACGCTTCTGTGGAATAAGTGCTTCCCTGGCAAGAATGAGGGCCTGAGTTCAATCCCTATTTCCGCAAAAAAAAAAAAAAAAAAAAAAAAGTAAAACAGAGAGGGAGAGAGAGAGCTGGGCACGGTGAATGGTGGCAATAGCTGTAATCCTAGCACATGGGAGGTTGAGGCAGGAATATGTTTTTTCTTTTTGGTGGAACCAAAGGAACTCAATCCCTTGCGCTTGCCAGGGAAGCGCTTATTCTACTGAGCCATCTCCCCAGCCCTTGAAGCTGGAATTTTGCCCTTAGTTCGAGGCTATCCTGAGCTACATAGCAAGTCAAAGCCATTTCTGCACTGTACAGTGAGACCCTATCTCAAAATAATAATAAAAAAAGAAAGGAGAGAGAGACAAAGATAGAGAGCTGCTGGGGCAAAAGGCTTGACCCCACATTAGGGATTAGATTCTTATCCACAGAAGCAGAGAAGCTTTGGCCTTAGGAGTAGGAGCCAAGACTTTTTTCCATGAAGCTAATAAAGTGGAGTGTAGGGATTATATCTTCTTTAAATTTCTTATAGAATTCAACTGTGAATTCATCAGGACCTGGACTTTTCTTTGTTGACAAGCTTTTTATTACATTTCATATTTCTTTGGCTGTTATTGGTTTATTGAGAGTTGTTCTATCTTCTTGATTCAGTTTTAGTAATTTGTACCTTTCTAGGAATCTGTCCATTTCATCTGTGTCTTCTATTCTGTGAATGTAAACATTCTCAAAGTAGCTATTGATAATCTTCTGAATTTCCACTGGGTCTGTGGTGATTTCACCCTTTTCATCCCTTATTGCTTGTATGTGAATTTTTTCTTTCCTCTTTTTCATGAAGTTAACTAGTTGCTTATCTATTTTATTTAGTCTTTCAAAGAACCAGCTTTTTAATTCATTGATTCTTTGAACTGTTTTCTTCGTTTCAATTGAATTAATTTCTGCTCTAATCTTTATGATTTCTGCTTGTCTTTGGGCTCTGGGTTTGGTTTGCTCTTCCTTTTCTAGATGTTGGATGTATGCATTAGTGTGTTTATTTGTTCCCATTCTGTTTTCCTAATTTGTGAGTTAATAGCTATGAACTTCCCTTGGAGAACTGCTTTCATCGCATCCCATAAATTCCAATAAGTTGTTGGTGAATTCTTATTGAATTTTAGATATTGTTGAATTTCTTGTTTAATTTCATCTGCAACCCATTTATTGCTGAGTATGGTGTTGTTTAATTTCCATGTATTTAGGGGCTTTTGCTGGTTTCTTTTGTCATTTATTTCCAGTTTCATTGCACTGTGGTCAGATAATACGCATGGGATAATTTTTGTTTTCTTGCATATACTTAACCATGTCCTATGGACCAGTATGTGGTCTGTTTTAGAGAATGACCCATGTGCAGCTGAAAAAAATGTGTATTCAGCTGTGGTTGGGTGGGACACTCTGTACATGTCCACCAGGTCCATTTGATCCAGGCTCTGGTTCTGTTCCACTACTTCTTTGCTAATTTTTTGTCTAGTTGACCTGTCTTTGTGGGTAAGGGGATATTTAGGTCTTCTGTTAAGATTGTGGTATTGGATATTAGCTTTTCCATGTCTATTAAGATTTGTTTTACATAGTTGGGTGCTCCTGTGTTTGGTGCATACATATTTATGTGTGTTACCTCTTCCTGTTGAATTCTTTCCCTAACAAGTATATAATGGCTTTCTTTATTTCATTTGATCATTCTTGGTTTGAAGTTGAGACTGTCTGAGAACAATATTGCTACCCCTGCTTTTTTCTGCAGTGCTGGGGCATGCAGTATTGTTTTCCATCCTTTGACTTTAAGCCTATGAATGTCCTTTTGAGTTAAGTGTGTTTCTTGTATACAGCATATTGTTGGATTTTGTTTCCTAATCCACTGTGCCAGTCTATTTCTCTTTATTGGTGAATTGAGTCCATTTACATTGATAGTTATAATTGAAATGTGTTGATTTATGATTGTCATGCTATTTACCTGCTGTTGTTTAGTCCTTTTTTGTCCTGTGTTTATTGAAATGTGTTGATTTATGATTGTCATGCTATTTACCTGCTGTTGTTTAGTCCTTTTTTGTCCTGTGTTTAATTGTTTGCCCTATTTAGTGGGTTCCTTCTGTTCTCATTAGTGGAGTTCTGGTCATTGTGGTCCCTCTAGAACATTTTGCAGTAGCCTATGTAGGGATGGCTTTGTCGTCATGAAATTCTTTAGTTGTTCTTTGTCATGGAAGTATTTCACTTCTCTATCAAACTTGAAAGAGAGTTTTGCAGGCTATAGCAGTCTGGGGTGAATTTGTTTTCATAGAGAACTTGAAGTACTCTGCTCCATGCTCTCCTTGCCTTCATAATTTGTGAAGAGAAGTCAGCCTTAATTCTGATGGGTTTTCTTTTGAATGCGATCTGCTTCTTTTCTCTAGCAGCTTTCAGGATAGTATTCTTGTGTTGGATTTCTGCGATCTTGACTATTATATGTCTCGATGTGTTTTTAGTTGGATTGAAGTTATTTGGTGTTCTGTATGCTTCAGTTACCTGAATGTGTGATTCTTTCCTCATATTTGTGAAGTTTTCTGCTATTACTTCTGCCCATATTCCTTTTATATCATTTGTGTTGACTCCTTCTTGCTCATTTATGCCTATTACTCTCACATTGTTCATCTTGGCATCATCTTGCATGTGATGGATTATTTTTTTGCTGCATCTTAGTTGTTTTTAAGAGATCTTTTTTCACCTTTTCACTAGGTGCACCAGCATCTTCAAGATCAGAGACTCTTCACTTTCACTCAAATGGATTTGTAACTCATGATTGAGATTTTAAGTTCTTCTATATCTCTTTGACTCTGCTTCATTTGATCTATTTCTTTCCTGTGTTGCTCATTCAAGGAATCCATCATATTTCTAATCTTCTCTCTTTTTTTGGTCAGTTTCTTTGTTAGAGGTAGCTATTAATTCTTTTTAGTGCAGAGCTTTTTCCAAATTGGGTTTCTTCCATATATTTCTGGAATTGATTCTCTACTTCAGATGTTACAATTTCAAAGATTTCTTTTTTTTTTATTTCAGAAATTATTTCTGCTTTGAGTTCCTCTTTACTTTTTTGCTGTTGTTTCTTTGCCTGAGAAACAACATAATTTGTTAATTCATATGTTTCAGCTGGAATAGTGTTCTCTGTACTTGTTCTGGGTGGGCATTGGGTTTCCCCCTTATGTTTCTGGATTTGATTCATTACTTCTAATGCTATGTATTCAAAAATTCCTTTTTTTTTCTTTCAGGCATTAATTCTGGTCTGAATTCCTCTATACCTTTCTACTGTTGTTTCCTTGCTTCTGACTCTGTTAATTCATTCATTTTAGCTGAGTTAGTGTCCTCTGCACTTATCATTGGTGGGCTCGAGGCCTGAGATTGCATTTGGCTTTCGTTATAACTTATAGCTCTGACCTCTGAATTTTGGTGTAGAGTTTTGGTGCAGTTCTAACCTTAGCACCTTATGAGATTCAGGTATTGTTACACCAAGTTCTAGTTCATGTAGTTTTGCCTGGCTTGGATCTGGCTGCTGTGCTCACCTCCTTCCTGTTGCTGTCCTTGGAGATGAGCCTGTTGTGCCCCTTTGACAAGATGCTCTGCTTCTGGATTAGCTGCATGGTTTTGACCTTAGTCTCAGTGCAAGGACTTCAGCCTTGGAGTTTCTCCCCAGGCCTGTGTGCCAGACCTGGGCTGGGTGTGGAGAGGTTTGGGGGGTGGGTAGGAGAGCACAGGAGTTCTCTTACACACTCACCCAGGCCTGGGCTTTGGCAGGTCTGCTGGGCTCCCAAAAGGGTGGTGGATGTTCTTACTCACCAGGCAGGCTGTGCTGGGTCTGGGGCCACGGGGCAGGACCGGAGAATGCTGGGAAAGGTCTCTCTAGTGAGGTGGGTCTGGAGTTTTCACTCACTGGGTGAGCTGTGCTGGGTCTGGAGCGTGATATCTGAATTTTTATTTGTGAGATCTAACAACTCCGTCTGGAAGGAAAAATTGGTCATAGTTATATGACATTACAATAAATCTAGACATGGTTTACTAAATCCATAGATAAAGCAATAGAAAGAACAATTAAATATTACCCTACTTAAGATAGAGTTCAGAGAGCTGTTTTAAAGAAAGGTACACTTTTAGAGGCTGAGGTTGTTCCTCAGTGACAAAGCACTTGCTTAGCATGCTCAAGGCACTGAGTTTTTGTCTCTTCCACAAGAAAACAAAAGCAATACATTTTCTATATACACTCTAAAGAAACAAGGGAGATTGTCTGAGCAATAGAAATGTAACTAGATCTCGAGAAACAATGGAGGCTCTATGAGGGAGTGATCTTTTATTATCAATATATTCCAGTTGCCCTGAAGGCTGCCTGGCATGGCTGGAAAGTTACCTCCATGATCTATAGGAAGGCAAACCATTCACTGCTACAGAAAGTGACTTCCAGTGCCCCACACACCCAGAAAAGGGACAAAGAGGAGACGCCAGGATGCAGTCAGGGAATCTGGCTTCAAAGTATGTGAGTCAACTGTTAGGGAAAGATTGAGTAACTAGAACCTTTGTGTTTGAAAGTTGAAAAGACAAAGTTGCATGACCTGTTGAGCCACGGAGCACTCTTGTGTAAGAATAAGACTTGGATATTGCAACCAACACTGATTAAAGTGACCAGATGTCACAGATTGCCTGGGACTGAATGGTTTCTTAGGATGGAGGATTTCTTATGTTAAAACTGGGAAATGGCCAGGCACACCAGGATGAGCTGAGCACCCAAACTGAAGATCTTTATGTGGTATCTGGCCTATGAGCTCATGGATGCTAAGACTTATAAAAAACAAATACTGATGAAACCCTGTTGAAGACAACCTCAAGGGAACTTACCACCGAGCGAGAAGAACCATTTTCCCTCAAGGGTCTGCATTAAGATCAGGGTGAAGAGTGCAGCAGAATCTTCTGCCAGGAGAGCTAGAGCAGTGGCTGAAAGCAGCCCCTTATGCCAGTGAGAAACCACAGCGTGAGTGGGCTGATGACCTGAAATGCTGCTTATTTGGGTATTTTATTATTACGAGTAATTTCTTAAGTTTGTTCTCAACTTTCAGTGTGAAAAAACAAACTCAGTGTTTGCTCAAAGGTCTAACAAAACTCAACTTGAAAAAACTCTACATGGGCATAGAGTGAATCACTAGATGTATCTCACCATGGACACAAAAGGATGATACTTCAGTATAAGTGCTGCTGTTTCCCAGACACTTTTTTTTTTGGTGGAACTCGAGATTGAACTCAGGCCCTTGCGCTTGCCAGGAAGTGCTTATCCCACTGAGCCATCTCCCCAGCACCCCCAGACAAATTTTTAATGCAAAACAGTGAAAAAACACCAAGAGAAAAGATCCAGAAAGCATTGTCATCAATCATTATAGAAGGAGAGTGTCCTTCTAAAAAGTAACATTTGTCCTCCTCCTTCAATTTCTTTCCAGCTTCCAGTGTGCCAGGAGGCCTCCAAGTGAAGGTAAAGTACCTGTACACAATTTTTAAAATGTTTTATTTACTCTATTGTATTGTCATCAGATAGTGTTTTTAAGAAATAGCTTGTCGATTAAATGTATTTCAGGTCTCTTAAAATTCTCAAATAAAGAACTGGATGACACAGGCTAAAAACTGTACCAAAAGTTTATTTGAAAAGTGAGGGGACAAACCAGGCATGGTAACACATGCCTGTAATCCTAGCACTCCTGAGGCTGAGGTAGGAGGATTATTGCAAGTTTGAGATCAGCCTAGGCTACAAAGTGAGTTCAAAGCCTGAACTGCATAGCAAGACCCTAGGGAGGGAGAGAGGGAGGGAGGGAGAGAGGGAAACAAAGGGACAGTTGAGCATGGTGGTGCATGCCTGTAATCCCAGGAGACTGAGTCAGGGGGATCTCTGTGAGTTTGAGGCCAGTGTATGCTACAAAGTAAGTGCAAGGCCAGCCTGAACTGATAGTGAAACCCTGTCTAAGAAAAAAAAAGAAAGAAAGAAAGAAAAGTGAGGAGTAAAAGGCTAAGGAAAAAATGGGATCTACAGAATGAACGGGCTGAACAAGAGAGAAAGACAGCAAAAATAAAGTAAAAATACAAACTGGTCTAAAAGACACAGAGTGGAGAGCCAGGGAGATGGCTCAGTAGAATAAGCCTTCCCTGGCAAGCACAAGAGCTTGAGTTCAACCCCCAGTTCTGCCCCCCCCCCAAAAAAAAAAGACACAGAGTGGGACTTTGTGAAGAATCTCAATAATAGACTCCTGGTGGCATCTGTGTCCTTAATTTCAGCTATGTCATGTGAGAGCCAGTGAGAAGTTCTACATACAGGGTCCTAGGAATTATTTGACAGCGCCCTGGGATCTTGACAGGTTTTGCTTATTTTGTGCAGAGCATTTTGTCATGCCCTACTTCCTCTGTTAGTTCCTCTTGAGAGGCATAAATCCTATAACTCTTTATTGGCACTGTATGGTGGTAGTCTCTGTGCTTTTAGCTTTTGTAAGCTGGAGGTATGTGCAGACCCTCTTAGGGATGTAAATTTTCTAACTACTTTGGAGTATTGTGGATCACTGGCTGGATGGAAGAAGGAAAATTTTGCCAGAAAATTAACAAGAAAAAATTTAGTGACTATCAAGATGCCTGTTTGATGGCAGAAAGCATTATTAGCCCAAACTTGAAGAGCAGTTAAGATTTTTATGCTTCCTGTAGAGAACAGTGTATGCTATAGAGTTACGTCAGACAAATTAAGAGTGAGAACCATGGCCTTAGCAAGATCTTGCTTGTTTGTAGCAGCAGGACAGCCTGGCTTTTTTGAACAGAAATCTCAAGTCTTTTAGAGGCTCACAGGAATAGGTTTTTTCTTTCTGGGTGATCTTGTTGCTCAGACCATTGTAGGCAGGATTAACTTCAATCTAGAAAGGTGAATCTAGCCAACAGCTAATATCATAGTAAATGGTCAGAAACTGAAAGCTTTCACTCTAAAATCAGGAACAAGACAAGGATGACTACCATCATCACTCCTATTCAGTATAGTTCTGGAAACATTAGCCAGAGCAATTAGACAAGAGAAAAAAAAAGGAATAAAGATAGCCAAGGAAGAAGTTAAATTTTCATTATTTGCAGGTGACATGGTACTCTACATAGAAAACCCCAGGGCCAGAGAGATAGCTCATTAGTCTAAGCGCCTACCTGGAAAGTGCAAGGATCTGAGTTCGATCCCCAGTACCACATGCCATGATGGCCCCATGCAGAGCTGGTCCCTGGCATCAAGCACAGTGGTGCATGCCTATAATCCCAGCTCTGGGGAGGCTGAACAGGAGGATCACCAAGAGTCCAAGGTGTGTAGCAAGACTCTGTACCAAATACACAAGTTAAAAAGAAAAAGAGAAAACCCCAAAAACTCCACAAAACTTCTAGATTTAATATCCAAATTCAGTAGTATAGTGGAATACAAAGTCAGTACTCAAAAGTCAATAGCATTTCTGTACACAAGCAACAAACACAAAGAAATTAAGAAAAGCACATCCTTTACAATAACATCCAAAAAAAGCACTTAGAAATCAACATAACAAAAGATGTAAAAGATCTATGCAATGAAAGTTATAGGACCCTTAAAACACGAGATTGAAGAGAATATCAGAAAATGGAAAGATGTCCCTTATTTTCAGATGAGAACTAATATGATGAAAATGGCCCTACTCCCAAAACTTCTATACAGACTTAATGTAATCCTAATCATAAACATGTAGGTAGAGACTTCATGAACAAAACCCAAGGGAAATATCACAAAAAAAAAAACCCAAAATCAACAAATAGGATATCATATTTTTTTTCACAGAACCAGGGATTGAATTCAGGCCCTTGCACTTGCCCGGGAAGCGCTTATTCCACTGAGCCATCTCCCCGACCCTTGGGATATCATCTTATTAAAAAGCTTTTGCACAACAAAAGAAATCTATCTAACGAAGTGAAAAGACAACTTATAGAACTGAAAAAAATTATAGCCAGTTCTCCCATAGACAAAGGACTTCTATCTAGAACATATAAAGAACTGAAAAAGCCGTGGCGCATGCCTGTAATCCCAGCACTCGGGAGGCTGAGGCAGGAGGATTGTTGTGAGTTCGAGACCAGCCTGAGCTACAGAGTTTAAGGCCAGCCTGAACTGCATAGTGAGACCCTGTCTCCAAAAGACAAAAAAAAAAAAAAAAAAGAAAGAAAGAACTGAAAAAATTCAAGCCTAAAAAATTCAAAGATCCAATCCAATAATGGGTTTCTGAGATGAGCATATGCTTCTCAGATGAAAAAATGGAAATGGTGGATAAATACATGAGAAAATGTTCAGCATCATTGGTCATTCCAGAGATGCAAATTGAAACAACACTGAAATTCCATCTCACCCGAGCAAGGATAGCCAATAACAAAAGCTGAAGGGGCTGTGGGGGAAAAGGAACCCTTTTCCACTGCTGGTGGAAGTGGAAACCAGTGCAACCATTGCGGAGATCAGTATGGAGATTCATTAAGAAAACAGAGATTAGAGGTCCCATTTGAACCAGCTAGCCCCCTTCTGGGAATCTTCCCAGGAGAAGTAGAGACATCACGCCACAGTGATGCATGAGCACTCGTGATTACAGAAGCACAGTTTGTAGCAGCCGAATCCTGAGAACAACACAAGTGCCCATCAACAGAAGGATCAATAAAAAAGATGTTTTAAAAATATTATAAAGGAGTACTACTCAGCCATAATGAAAGATGAGCTAGAGACATCCTAAATGGATGCAACTTGAGACCACACTCATAAGTGAAATAAATCAGACCCAAACATGTAAGCATTGTATACTCTCTCCAGTGATGTAAGCATTTTTGAACACTTTTTCATGAATTTATTCACCATTTGTATTTTTTCATCTGAGAAGTATGTGTTTATTTCAGATCCCCATTTTTGGATTGAGTCTTTGAATGAGGGGAGTCTGAGAAATTAAACAAGAAAATATGATCCAAAATTCACACTAGACAAAAAAAAAAAATTCATAATAGATACTGTGAACAGGGACAAAAACTGCAAAAAAAAAAAAAAAAAAAAAAAGAAACTGTTATTGGGAAAAGGGGAAAAGAAGAGAAGGAAAAAGAAAAACAATGTACACACAAGATAGTTAAGATACATTTACAGCTCCCTTCTCTTAGTTCCTTGAAAAGAGTGTTTTGTGCTAATATTACTTGGACAAGAGATCACACCTATATCTTGTATTCTGATTAACTACTAGGAAAACAACAATATGCAATGTATCAAGTACAGTAACTGTCCCCTACTAACCTGTTTTGAAACTCAGTTTCATTGACTGTTTATCTTTTTCTTCTTTAAGAGAAAAACAGGTTAGTGGAAAGATAGGGGCCAGAGAGATGGCTCAATGGAATAAGTGCTTCCCTGGCAAGTGCAAGGGCCTGAGTTCAATCCCTGGATTCACAAAAAAAAAAAAAAAAGGAAAGATAACTCTAATTTTCTATCTCTGCCCCCTTTATTGCAGCAGGGGTTGCAAGGGTCACTGCAGGGGGCCTTTCCCTTTTAGCTTTAACTGTTGGTGTGTTTTCGCTCAGGTTTTTACAAGCACCTGGTCTCTAGACAGATACTAGATGATCTCTCTGGGCCAGGAGCTGGCAGGAATCTTTTTAGGCATTTAGACAGCTTGTACTTGGTCCAGATTGATGAGATATTGTAAGCCAGAGCCGCAGTCTCTTGCTTTATTCTCACATAAGAGGGTAGAAATGGCCTTTTGTGTGACATTTCAAGTGGGCTCAAACCTAGCCCAGTTTTGAGTTCGTTATGACACTCGTGAGTGTTATTGGTAGCAATCAGAGCCAGAACTCAGACTCGGTCTCTTGGCAAAGCTTTCTCAGAGCACACTTTACAGACTGATTGGCTCTGTTTCTCTTCTTAGATGATTGAGGCAGCCAAGTGGAATGAAGGTGGCATTTTATTTTAAAAGCCTTTGCCACTTCCTGAGTACTTGGGAAGTAAAAGAAGGTCCACTGTCACTCTGGAGAGACTAAGGTAGTAGAAATTTGAGGATGATCTTTTCTACAAAGCACCTTGACTTCAGTAGCTTTTTTTGAACAGGTAGGAAATCCTTTAATCTAGCTTTTTTTTTTTTGCTTTTTTTTTTTTTGTATTTAGAACAGGGTCTACAGGGTTTCACTACACAGATTGGACTTGTAGTGATTCTCCTGTTTACAGCCTCCCAAGTGCTGGGATTGCAAGAGAGGGCAACCACACCCAGTCTCAATCACAGTCTCAGCATACTCTGGAGGCAGGACCAGCATGACAGACCCAGGGATCGAACTCCTGGCCCCTGTGTCTGCCTAAGCAGGTGCTTTAATCTGCTGGGCTATTTGGTTGGCCTTTTTTAAAATCTTCTAAATGGTGATATGTGAGTAAAGTCTAGTTGTCAGTCCTGTCCAGGGTATGTCCCTCTGTTCTGTATAGGTTTTAATAAATGAGGCAGTTTGTGCTTGTTAGAGTTGCCTTATCCACTCAGTCAACAGCTTTGTAACCCATAGGGTGGCTGTCAGTAGTCCATAGAAAACTTGAGGGACTTTTTTTTTTTTAAATGAGTGACCACTTTAATGTAGCATCTTCTCCTCCTATAAGGAATCATGAAGTGTGCCCCTTGACGAAGAATTAATTTGTTTCTGAACTACCATCAGAGTCCCTTTTAAATTTTTCCTCATCCCTGCTGAGGTCCATTTATTTTTTTTTTTGAGAGGTATTGACTGGTTTTAATGACTTCTTAGGAACTACGATTAACAAGAAGGTCTTAAGGAGCTGTACAGCTGATCTTTCCGTTTGTCTGTCAACCTTTTGATTTCCCAAAGAGACTTCAGACATGTCTCTCTGATGCCTTTTACAGTGCATGACTGGGTCCCATTTGGGAAGACAGACTGCCTCTAGCAGTTGTAGAATTTCTTGTCTGTATTTTATAGATTTTTTTTTTTATTAGTAACCTTTTTCTCTTCCTCTTTTGTTTGATTGCTGTTCCTGGGGGAAGAGGCTTAGCTTTACTGGCCTGTGGTGAGCTGACAATTGCATAATTTGCCTTTTGACACCTTGTGAGCCACACCTTGGAATCTTGGTAGGTGAGATCACTGCTGTCTTGCTTCTAGAATAGGTCTAGGAGGTTACTTATTTACAAGAGTAGTTAACTTCTGGGCTGAGGAGAAATGAAGACTCCCTAATTAAGAGTCCTCTTGACCCCAATTATTACTATCAATTCCGAGGAGTTTTTAGAGAAGGAAACCAAAACACAATGAAGTAACTGAATTGGCTCACCCATGGCATCTAGGGTCGCCCAGGGTTCCTCAGAAGATGGTGATCTTGGTGGATAGGGACTTTGAGAGGGAGATGGAGAAAAATGTGTTTTTTTTTAAATCTGTGACTGAGAACCAATAAGTGTCCCTTGGAATTTGGGAGAGAATTGTATATGGGACTGCCATCAGAGAATGAATGATGTAATAGCCTTGTTAATGAGGCAGTGGCCTTATACCATCTCCTACTCTTGATCAGCGGATTTATGACTCAACACCCTTTTTAATTCCTCGGGAGAGCAACTAGCATATTAGACATCATGACATCATTCCTAGTCCATGCTGAGTATTGCACTACTCAGATTGCTTCTATTGAGGGGAGAATAGCCTTTCCAGGGGGAAAGCTTTTCTTTCCTTTTTGTTTGAGCATGTTGTTTATCTGCATAGCTCCTAGCATCCTATAGGCTTCTCTGACTTTTTTTTTTTTTTTTTTTTTTTGTGGTACCAGGGATTAAACTCAGGACCCTGTGCTTGCCAGGCAGGTGCTTATTCTACTAAGCTATCTCCCAGCCCCTTTCTTTGACTTCTATCTGAGACACATCAAAATGAATTGGACGTCCTGGCGCGCAGTAACACAAAAGTAAGGGTCAGACTTTGCAACTCATTTGCAAACTTTTCAGGGTTTTCTAACAGTTGGCCCAGTTGTTGTGCTGCTGGACACCTTCAACTGAAAAACAGACCTGTACTTGAGGATTGTTTTTTTTTTCTTAAATTTATTTTTTAATGTATTTGGTACAGGTGCTCATTACACAGCTCAGGCTCATAGTGATCCTCCTGTTTTCAGTCTCCCCAGCAGTGGGATTACAGGCATGTGCCACCAGGCCCGGTCTGGATGGCTGGCATGGCATGTGATGCTGAGGACTGAACCTTGGTCCCTGGACTTTCTGCTCTGCTTCTGCCAAAGCATAGGGTGTTTCTGAGAAATGGGGCAGGTGGTCAGCACCTAAGCAGGGAGCAGGATGGACAAACAGTCTTCAGGCTCTCAGCCGTGGGGAAGGCATGTCACAGAGAGAATTGCGGGGGCTGCCTGAATTCCCCCTGCCTTATTGTACGTCCTGTTTCTGGGCAGATGTTCCTTGCATTTGAGACCTTATAAATTTTGCCTCTTAATCTTTCACTTCCGAGTTCCTTTTTCTTTATGGGACCTGAGTCACTTGTTCTCTGCGGGGAGCCTTTAGCTGTGTGCCAGCCACACCTCACTTCCCTGTTTTTCCTCTGAGTAGAGGTGGTGGAGGGCCAGGAGATGGGTGGGTAGGTGACAGGAAGCTGTTGACTCCCAGCCCCTCAAAGCCACTTGCCTTGAGCAACAGTGTAAAATGAGCAAACACACAATCTAGGAGATCTCATCACTACACGAGTTCTGCCAACTTCACCATGAGGCCATATCCCTAATAAACAAGGCTCCTCTGATCCTGACAATTTAAAACAAAAATAGCTCATCTACTGTTACAATGTTAGTTTAGGTTCAGTGCAAACAGGGAGGTGGCAAAAGACAGACAGGAGAGCTATTCTGCTTGAAACATAAAAGGCAGAGTACAATGCCTTATGCTCAATGCAAGGTGGATTAGAAAGCGGTGGACTCACAGATTTTACCAAAAATCAAAGCTGTTCCTCAGCTGTGAGGATACCGACAGTCTGTTTTTGCTCTGACAAATGGAATTTATCCTCATAAATTAGTGTTCTAAATCTCTTACTAAGAACCTAATTAAATACATGATAGATTAAAAAAACTTAAGAGTATTTGCTGTTAAATGAAAAGATGATAATTGGTTTTTAAATTAAGAACAACAGCAACAAAAAACAATCCTCAGGGCCCAGCTGTGCTCCCTAGTGCACATCCGGGCAAGGCCACCTGGCCTCCTCCACAGGGCCTCCATGTGGCCCCCCCTGTGGCTAGCTGGTTGTTTAGCAGCCGAGCCCCTGGGGTTGTTTATTGGGCTTTTGCCCCAGGGCAGACTGTGACCCAGTCTGTAACCACCTAGGCAGTGTCTAGCGCAACCTCGCCCGGCAAGGAAGACGCGACAACCAGCTCTTCTTTCCACAGTTTATTCAGAACCCCTATACAATACTACTTCTCCTGCTAGCTAGCTTTCTTGCTTTCTCCTTCCTCCTTCTCCTCTCTTCCTCTCTCCCTCTCTCCCTTTCTCCTTTCTCTCTTCTTCCTCCAGGGGAAGCCCGCTCATGGCTTTTGAACCAGTGGGTGTCCAACCCCGGAGTGACACGTGGGCACAGCCGATAGGTCCAGGTACACGGAAGCAACGCCCTACTCCTTAGCCTTAGCCAAAACGAGAAGTTATTTGCTATGGAGAGCATCCACCCCCAGGTGAGGATGAAAGAGGAAGCCAGCGCCCTCTTCAAGGTGTGGCTGTGTCTTTAAGGTGTGGCTGTGTCTTTAAGGCGTGGCTACTCACAGCTCTCTACAAGGCAGGAGCGATGGCCAGGACTGGGATCTAGGCGTGGAGGTGTGCACCTGTAATCCCAGCTCTTGGGAGGCTGTAAACAGGTGGACCATTACGAGTCTGATCTAGTAGTGAGACCCTGAACACCCTGTAGACCCTTCCCTAAAATACAAAAAACAAGGGCCAGGGAGATAGCTCAGTAGAATAAGCTCTTGCCTGGCAAGCACAAGGGTCCTGAGTTCAATCCACAGTACTGGGAGTGGGGAGAAATGGGGCTAAGCCATTTATTGGCCTGCTTAATTTTTTTTTTTTTTTTTTTTTTTTTTTTTTTTTTTTTTTTTTTTTTTTTTTTTGTCTTTTTGAGACAGGGTCTCACTGTGCAGTTCAGGCTGGCCTTAAGCTCACTCTGTAGCTCAGGCTGGTCTCGAACTCACAACAATCCTCCTGCCTCAGCCTCCCAAGTGCTGGGATTACAGGCCTGCGCCACCACACCCGGCTGGCCTGCTTAATTCTTTAATGCCCTTGTGGTGATGGTAGAAATTTTCAAGCAAAGTTTTTTAACCACTTAGTTGAACCCTTTGATGGCCCAACTTGTATTTATTTTAAAATAATGGCTTAGAAGCCGGGCGTGGTGGCGCAGGCCTGTAATCCCAGCACTCGGGAGGCTGAGGCAGGAGGATTGTTGTGTGAGACCAGCCTGAGCTACAGAGTGAGCTTAAGGCCAGCCTGAACTGCATAGTGAGACCCTGTCTCAAAAAGACAAAAAAAAAATAAATAAATAAATAAAATAAAATAAAATAAAATAATGGCTTAGCTGGTATTTTAAGTCTGTGTGTGTGTGTGTGTGTGTGTGTGTGTGTGTGTAAGCACTGAGAGTACAAGTGCATGCCACCACACCCAGTCTCAATTGCTATCTCAGAGCACCCTGGGGGGCGGGGCTGGCACGGCACACACTGGTAGAACCCCAGTCCCTGTGTCTGCTTTATGTTCTAATTTTTTTTTTGGGGGGGGGAAGTGTTTATTCCATCTCTCTGGCCCTGTGTCTGCTTAAGCAGGCACTTTAATCTGTTGAGCTATCTGGCTGGCCCAAGATCAAGCCTCTGGATGATTCTATTTAACCAGAGTGAAAAACCTAGGGAAAAAATTTCTAGTATTTACTCCCATTGAAAAAGTATTAATGATAAGGATGGCTCTGATTTTATATACTCACAGGCACTGTGATTCACTTGTAAGTGTTAAAAGTGTTTTGGTCTGGCATCAGGCACAGGTCTTTAAATTATTTTCATTTTAAGAAGGAAGCACAGGGCCAGGGAGATAGCTCAGTCGAAAAACAGAATAAATAAATAAATAAATAAATAAATAAATAAATAAATAAATAAATAAATAAATAAATGGAAGCACAAAAGTGGCAATGCCTGGGGTAGGCTTCTGGATGGGGCCAGAGCCACCTAGTGGCTTTCTGGGGCACACAGTTGACCTAGGACCTATGGCCTCTAGTAGGCAGACCAGTGGACAAGATTTTTTTTCCTTTTTCTTTCTTTTTTTTTTTGGCAGAACCGGGGATTGAACTCAGGCCCTTTCATTTGCCAGGGAAACACTTATTCCACTGAGCCATCTCCCCAGCCCCTCTTTTTTTTTTAATATTAAAATATTTTATTTAATTTACTATACAAACTTAAACTTTAAAAAATCTTTAGGTAGATGCACTGTCCCTTGTTGGTTTAGTTTGCTCTTCAGTTACCATTTTCCGAGATCTTTCTAGTAGCTTATCCCATATGGTAAAATGTGCCCTTAAGTGAACAGGTAAAGACAGACCCTGGAATCTCCTCACATGACATGGCTGAGTGGGCTGCAGGCTACGAACTGCTGGTATTTCATACTAGGAACAAACACTTGTTCATGGGATAAGAGGGCCCTCACTTATATCAATGAAGTCACCAATTCTGCATAGCTTGGCTGTCCTCTCAGGATTCTGAGCTGACTTCTCTTCTGTAAAATCTATTTTGTACTTGCTGTGTTGAAATAATTCTAATGCTACTTTTGCATCAACTTCCAGAGTTTCAAATGGCAGATCTTTGTAAATTAAAGCATAAGCATCTTTCGTGAAGGAACATAGGTTCTCTTTTGTGGGCATCCACTCATCCCTTATCTAAAACTACATCACAGCAGAATCCTCCGGCGATCCCAGTAACCTCTGACCAAGCTGAACACACACTTGTCTTTGAACGCTCTCTGCATTACACAGCCTGTCATCACGGTGCAAGAGCACCAGTAAGCCTTATTTCCTTCTATTGGGTCACAATCTTTGAATGTGAGAAATTTAATTTCACAGGACTTGGTCAAAGGTTTATACTTGTCCCAAGGTTGTCCATCCACAAGAGCCAGAACAGACTTCCTTCAGTACCATTCACTTAAATGCATGGCACAACTAAAGCGTTTTATTTAGCTGAGCTCAGCGGCGGCACGTACTCTCGTCTCCAAGTAGGTACACGCTGAAGTAAGGAAAGGCATGGGTTTTTAAAACTGGAAACTACAAAAGTGAGCTTGAGCATGAGGGAAGTTTAGCAAGGAGGGGTCAGGATACACTTATGGAGTCAGGAAAATTTTAAGAACAGGAGGTTACATTCTTTCAACAAGCGGTTAAATTTTAGAACAGGCAGTTTATAACCTTAGGAAATTGTGCAGATCACAAGTTAGATAGAACACAATGTGTGATTTGCACTAGGACAGCGAGATAGCTTTAAACATTAACAGGCTGTGTCCAGAGTACGGAAGGAGAGCTTAAGTCACAAAATGACGCCTGAGTTGTTAGCTTATAACAAACAGTTCTCGATAAGGAGGTCACAGAGGAAACGTGCAGAGGTGTATAATAGAACGGCTATTCTGGTTACAATGTGGAGTCAAGCACCTAGATTATAACAGAAACTTACAAAGTTGTATAGCAAAATAGCTGTTCTAGTTACAAAAGGGAGATGGTTCCATAGGTTATAACAACTACAAAGACAGTGCCGGGGTCAGTTTTCCCATCATGTTTAATTTCAATCTTCTCAGTTCAGGGAGTCAATGACAACTTTCTTTTTTTCTCTTTAGTAAAGAGAGCATTCCACACTTCTACATCGGTCAAGGACAGCTGAGCAGCTGGAGAAGTTGCTATGAATCTCCTCCTGGGACCACCACTGGCACCAGAGTTTTTTTCTTGTGTCTACATTTCCCCTGCGATTACAATAAGATGGGTTACTCCTCTAGGAGACAGGCCTCTGGCGTTGCCTGTAGGCCCACAAGTTCCTCACTGTAGCACCTACTTTTTCCTGGGGCAGTGCTCTTCTGATTATGGCTTTGCTTTTCCAAAGGTTTCCTGGGTTTTTAGAGATACACACCAGATGTGTGTGTGTGTGTGTGTGTGTGTGTGTGTGTTTGTGTGTGTGTGTGTAGGAAGAAAGTAAAAGATTTTTCTCTCCGGTTTTCCCTAAGTCTATATACTCTCTGAAATGAGAAGCTTTAGCTTGTTACACCAATTATTAAATGAAAAACAACAAGAGAGAGATTGCAAAAGACGGCAGCAGCTGATGATACATAAAAGTCAGGCCAGACAAGATGATTGCCGGCCACACCGCAAGGCGATGTAACTCCACTCTGGCCCAAAACGCAGAGAAAACGAAATTTGTAAACTGCAGTAAGTCTATGCCGGGCCAATTTTTTTAAAAAGGGTTGCAAAAATATGGCATAAACAAATGCACACACAACCAGGCACATCCACAGATTGGATACAAGCAGCTAGAAAGAAAAACAAAAGCCTGACTCCCTTCTTCTATCCCCACCACTTAAGAGCAGCCAACAGTTTCCTGTCTGCCATGAGATGAGTCCCCTGAATTCCAGCCCTGGGCAGAGAATGAAAGAGAGAAGGAGAAAAGAAACCTCTTGGCATTTTAGAATACAACAAAAAAATGTGTCCATGCGAGCCTCTCTTTGGCCTTCTGCTCCCCTAGCTGTGCCCAAAGTGCTCTCTCCACTGGCTTCACCAGAGCTGTTCTCCTCTGGCTGGCCCACCAGCAGTGTCAGCGTTTGGGGTTTTTTGTTTGTTTGTTTTTGTTCTGTTTTCTGTTTTTAAGAATTGGCTTGCTAATTAATCTTATGCCAGCTCTTTTTTTTGTTTTGGACAAAGAATTGGGATGTACAAACCAAAAGTAGTGCCAAAAGGTCATTTGAAAAGTGAGGGGCAGCAGATTAAAGCTCCTGCAAGCAGGCACTGGGGCCAGGAGTTCGATCCCTGGGCCTGCCGTGCCAGCACTGCACCCAGAGACTGGCTGAGATGTCAATTGAGACTGGGTGTGGTGGTGTGCACCTGTAATCCCAGCTCTTGGTAGCTGTAAACAGGCGGGCCTGTATTCGGGCTGATTTCCATCCTCCTCCTCCCTGGGAACCGCCCCCCTGGGCCCCTCGCGGTGGTTTTGATGACCTTGCGCCAAGTCCCCATAAAGGCAGGTTTATCCAGGGTTCAATTTGGGACAGATTGCGCAGAGGTCAGAAGCTGGGGGAGTCGGGACACGGCCCCTATGGTTTTTTTCCTGTGTTCCGCGGCGGGGCGGATGGAAATCAGCCCGAATACAGGCCGC
>PVKA01036447.1:0-21788 GCA_004027165.1 Ctenomys sociabilis
AGATTTCTCTGGTGGTGAGGAGGGGGGTGGGTGGTTGGACAGGCAGCAGAATCATTATCTTAATACCTCCTATGGACAGAATGGTAATGCTTTTCCCTGCTGGGAGAGAATGCAGGAGAAAGAGGAGGAGGAGGAGGAGAGCTCGCTGAGACCCTCTTCTCAGGATTCTCTGGAAAGAGTGCTGTGTGTCCTGGCAGCATGGATACTGGTGTGGTCCCCTGTTCTCTGGGAGAATGAAGGGCTCTGCTAGCTGCCACACTTCCACCTGCCTCAGGAA
This sequence comes from Ctenomys sociabilis, assembly GCA_004027165.1. NCBI lineage: Eukaryota > Metazoa > Chordata > Mammalia > Rodentia > Ctenomyidae > Ctenomys > Ctenomys sociabilis. The sequence continues at coordinate 278 of PVKA01036447.1, forward strand.
TTTCTCTCTGTCTGGGAGTGAAAGCACCTTTATTTCTACTCTCCATAGAGGGGCCTGCCATCAAAGGTGAAGGTTGAGTTGAGAAACCAGCCTCTGGCCTGCTGAGGCTGCGTTTTTTCTCATGGCAGGCTCAAGGGAGCGTGGGACTCTTCTCTCTAATTATATGCTCCACATTTAGCTCTTTGAACTGATTGACGGGATGACCTTGGGCAAGACCTTTTCCCTTTCTAGGTTTTGCTACTTCTGAGTTTGTCATTCTCTGACCAGAGCACATTTATAAGCAGAAATAAGCATGCTCTAAGAAATTATAAAATGATGAAAGAAAAATGTATCATTTCAGAAATGAATCCAACAGGACACTGCTAATGTATGTTCCTATTATTGTTATACTTTAAAATTATAGTTGCAATCATAGTGAATATTAACTTTCATAGATTGCTTTTTTGATAAGCATTTTTCTGCATTTGTAAATAATTTCTATAATCATGATTTTAATGGCTTTATAATATAAAGATGTATTTCTTAGCCTCTTCTTTTCATTCCACCAAGAAAAGATACTAGAATCGAGACACAAGGAAAGTATATTTCTATTGAAATATACTCCCAGAATTTCCTCTTGCTATTTGCTCTTTGAAATATTAAGTGGTTTCTTTCTTAGAATAGGATTAGCTCTGTGCCTTACAGAAAGCAGAACAAACTGCCAAACAAAAGATTGCTAGACACTTTAAAAAATTAGTGTTTATAGATTTTAAGTAAAAACACTTGGTTTATGCACCTCTTAGATGAATATATTCTGGGAGCAGCCCAGGGCTTCATTCCTAGGATTTGGTGGTTAATTCTGCCTCTGTAGGTCAAATCTTCCTGAAACCCACAGGAACCTTTGTTGGGACATGGAGACTATAACATTAGATGTACTTAGAATTTTCTAAGGAAAGGACTGCAGAAGTCAAGGAGGAGAACCCTCAGGGACCTATAGCTGTGGCACCGTGGTAAGAGTTGTATAGCTTTTTCTGGCCCCGGTTTATCCCGAGAAACAGAGTCCTTGGGTTTGTTTATTGGTGCCTCTTCTGGTCATAGAGGAAGCAGGTGATGGGACAATGAGAAGTGTTTCCTCAAGATCCTCTTTCTGTGGGGGTCCCCAGGAAAGACCAACAGCCTCCAGGGCTGCAACCTCTGCGGGTGCTACCTCCCTCAACAGGTAGAAATACTTCCATGGAAAACTTGATTTTCATTATAAAAAAACGAAGCGATCATTTCAGAAATGGATTTCTTTTTTCTTCCCCAAAAGGTGTTTTCCTTATTTTTGGTCTCCCACACAAATACTGACCAGGCACAATCCTACTTAGCTTCTGAGATCAGATGAGATGGGCGCAGTCAGGGGTGTGTGGCCATAGAGCTTTGCCTTGTTTTGTGATCCCTCGTTGTCAGCAAGTGCGTTCATCATGGCTACACCCCCTTAGCAGTGCACACTCTGCTTTCCACAGGGATAGCACGCAGCTGTGAGTCCGGGTTCCCCCAGCCCATGCGCGCACTTTTATTGGTTCTGTCACACATGGCTTCTGTGCGGACCATCGCCTTCTCCATTGCCCTACCATGCTTCCTCACGTCATAATTTGTTGGCTAGACCTGAGGGTCCCTGCAACAGGTAAGGAATCCACATGTGTCCCTCTCATCTCCCGCGCATGCAGTTCATTCTCAACACTGCGCTGATGTTACCTTTCTCCTGTGTCTGTCTGGCCGCGTCACTCATCTCCTCAGAGGCCACACTGCCTCTCAGTAAGGTTCAGGTTTCTTGGCAGGAAAGATCTTGCTTATAAACAGTAGGGTTTTTGTGTCATATATAGAAATAAACCGGTTTAAAATATTTTTTTAACATTGGCATTCTCAAAAACTGAGGTTGTTGATTTTTAAAATTTTTTGTCATTCTTCACTGTCATCCAAATTTCTGAATTAACCGACATTATTTTTTTGGGTCAGGAAAATACATAAATTCACTTTTGTGATTGATGCTGTTAGGATTAGAACAGAAAAAAATTCATAGAGAATTAGGCACAGGAAGGGTGAGAGAGGAGGAGAAAGGAGTGAGAAAGAGAAGAAGGAATAGAAAGAAATGAATGAGAAAAGAAACGGAAAGTGTAAGGGCAGTGAGAAAGGGACACATTTTGTTTAAAATCAGAGGAGACTTTCTTTTGTTTAACATTTTCTTTTAAGACTTCTTGTTCAAATTGGGACTTCTGATTTTATAAGTAGCTTAGAATCTGGTCAGAACACTCTAAGAAAAATCACTCTTTCACAGTTGAGTTTTCTTTACCATAATACATGGAAACAATGGTGTCCTTTTCCAGTCAGTACTGAAGCCAGCCTTGAGCTCCTAGCACTTAACTCATTTGCATATTGATAAATGAGTCACTAGATGGCGAAACACTAATGTTTTAGGAAAATTGTCTCCTTTGGCCTTTCTGCTTCTCTGTACTGTCTGGAGTCCTCTCCAGTCAATCAGGGTGATATGAAGCTCCAGCCCTAAGGACCAGGATGTCCCTTTGTGCCCAAGGAGAGTCCAGTGCTGTCCCCGAGAGGGACTCCCGCCCTAGCTGTCAGACTGGCAGATGGATGAGGCCATGAGCAGGATGTGAGGGAATGACTCCTGGATCTGTAATGACTGAATTACAATTTTAAAATGGAATGAGTTAGATAGTTATTAACAGTGTAATTATTCATAAATGTGCCTAATTATTCATAATTATTCAGAAGCATATTACTTCACTGATTGCCGTGAGTGATCTAGGAGGCCAATTACAATTGGGTTCTGGTCACAGATTCAGCGACTGCTTCCCTTTTTGTGTCAGGGGCTCTGTCTGTGGCCTGACAGCGCTGGGAGCCCTTTGCCTCACTGGGGCCCTTAAACGCACACCCCAAACGCAGAGCTCGACACCCAGCTGACTTCGAAGCCCTCGCTGTTGCCTTCCCCCTTTCCAGTCCCAAGCTTCTCTTATTTGGGTTGCTCCTTCGAGGCGCATGCTGCTCCTGTTTAATTAGGACTCTTGTTGTCATTCCTGCATTTGATATCTTAATAGCGTCGGTACTTGTAGGAAAACAGGCAAGCAGGAAAGGACCTCGCTCCAGGAGGAGCAGCGGTGATCTGGGAGCCCTGTGGTCCCCAGGGGCTGCTCCACGAGCCAGGTCGAGGAGGGCTGGTGCTCTGGCAGGTGCAGGCCGCGTGACTTTGACTCAGCAGCAAGAGGGGCAGCTCTTTGCATCTTGTGCTTATGAGCATCGCTGTGTAATGGCGCGGCCTCAGAGACCATGTCCCGCTTCTGCAGAAGGATTTCAATCTGTGCCCAGCGTGGCAAGCCCAGGTTTCTCCCTCACTCCTTCTGCTGAGGGCGACTGCAGTATCCGGGTTTCAGTGATGGAGCCAAAGCTCAATTTCTCCTTTTCTTTCTCCCTCTCCCTGGAAAACATTTACAAGAATTACCATATTGTGGGGAGGCATTATCAAGTACAAATTAGCATATAGATTAGTTCTGGGGGGCAGGGCGGGGAGGTGGGTTAAGATCTTTAAAATCATGTATAGTTACGCTACACAGAATGGCAGGTGGAAATTTCCCGGGTCCTGGTCGACTTAACCCTGCGTATGCTTCAGCGATCTGACAGTAACGGCATCTGCATAGGCTGACACTTTCTCAGGGAACAAGGGCACCAAGGGCCGGCTGCAGTTAAGGTAGCTCCAGGAATTGAGCGCCATTAAAGGTGCAAATTTCTTCCTTGGGTATTAAGGTTTTCATTAGTTTTTTGTTCTTGGATAAAGAATCCTTGATTTGGTTATTAGGAATCTTATAATTAATTGGAATCATGAAGTTTAGGTTTTATATTTTGTTAAAGTGGAAAAAAACAGTGAAAGTTCTACTGAGAAGGCAAAGAGGGGTAGGAAAAAAGAGTATAATCCAGAATTGAGATTTTTTTTTTTTTTTTGGTCTGAAAGATGTCTAAAGATACCCAAAATGGAGGCAGATTCATTCAGCATCTTCCAACAAAATGGTATAAAACAAGATATTTTGAAAAATAAGCATTTTTAAAAGACCCACTTTTTCTTTCTAGGATCTCTAATAATGCAGGAGATTAGTTTGTAGTTAGTCACTTGGTTAAGCATTTATTGAGTGCATAATATGTGATAAACACCATGCAGGAACTAAAATGTAAGCATGGCCTTTCCCCAACATTCCTGATTACAGCCTCTTGAAAACATGGGGCAGATTCTACCTACAATTACTTTAGGAAAGAGTTCACTGAGAGGGAAAACTTTGAGTCCTGAAATGTCAAAATAACTGTAACTGAATTTGGGAAGGTCTTCACCCAAAAAAGTAGGTAGTGTGTGAATGGGTATTTTTGAGAACCAAACCAGGACAATGGCTGCCTGGATTCAGACAGAGGTCAAAGACATTGTAGAAGGAGTGGCTTCATGAAGAGACCAGATGGACAGAACAGAGGGGTTGTGTAGCTTATTGGAGGCCGGCCTGAAATGGGGCAGTACTATTTAAGACAAATACATTCACCTATTGTGATCTGGCTGCCATTCGCATTTGCCTTATGTGGTCCCAGTATGAGGAGGTATTTTCCTTATATGGACAAGATCTGAAAGTTGACAGCCTGTGTTAGCTGAAGCTGACTGATATGATTGGCCAGGACTCCAGGGTCTGTCATAAGAATCTGCTCTTAGTGAATTCCCTACCTGTGGAGGCAGCTTTAGGCCAAATTTTATCAACCAAGTATAGAAACAGAGCTGCCAACTTAACACAGGATAGGAACCTTTGGTTTTTGACTCCTCCATGGCATGAAGTTTCATTTGTTACTGATGTGTGTGTGAACCTAGTGCAGTCACCATCTGATGCCAGAGGGCCACTGTGACCTGACAGGTATGCACTTGATCATGAGTGAGAGTGTGTCCCTTTGTGTGTGACTATGAAACCACGCAAACTATAACCACTTAGAGCCTGATCCTCATCATATGTAAAATGCCCAACATGAAGGTAACAGGGTCAGACTGACTACTTTTAAACATCAAATAAATTACTTCATACTATTCTGGAGAAAAAGCCCTTTTAGCTTCACTACAGTAATAATGAACATACGTCATCACATCTGTACTTGAGGCTTACCGTTCTGGGAACAGTGCATCCTCAAAGGCATTCCTGGTGTACACATGAGCAGACACTTTTTTTTTTCTTTTTTTCAGATTTGCTTGCTACTGGAATCAGGGTGGTCCAAAGCCAGGAGGGCTTGTCTTGCCTTCTGTATTGTATGATAATTGAGGTTGTGGGTTCACGGACAGACAACCTGGAATAGGAGAAGCAAGAAATAGATACTTACGAACCTGTCCCCTGCAACTCTTTCACTTGAGTCATGTTTGATGCTAGGGACAGAAGAAAAGAAAGGCTGTTGCATTAAGACAAGTGGAACAGACAAGGCAAGTCATATCAAACAAGAGGAGGGCATGAGATTCCTTGGACAAGAGCTAGGAGAAGCTTGGGTGCAGGGTTTCAGGTGCTGCTGCTAGCACGAAAGGTGCCACTGCTCTGGGGAGGGTGTGGTTGAGAACTCTGCCGGAGCCAATTGCCCAGTGTTGTGTGGAGAATCTGGTCCAGGCATTTTTACTGTCTGTATTTTCCGTGTTCCTCTGGTTGCCCAATTTGTCACTGGCCACCCATCAACCAACATATAACTATTTGGGACATTTTGTTTTGGAGCTTATTTTATTTTGGGGCAGCATTATTAATAAGTTATTAGATTTAATATCTCATAATAGGAAGAAGGTGTAGTGTCCTTCTGGAAAGGACTCGATATATTCTCATTATAGATTTATTTATTTATGTATTTATTTACTTTGTATTTTAGGGAAGGGCCTATAGGGTGTTCAGGTCTCACTACTAGATCAGACTTGTAGTGATCTGCCTGTTTACAGCCTCCCAGGTGCTGGAATTATATGTGTGCGCCACCACGCCCAGTCTCAATTGCTGTCATAGCATGCCCTGGGAACAGAGCCAGCATGGCAGGCCCAGGGATTGAACTCCTGACCCTGCACCTGCTTGCAGTTGCTTTAATCTGCTGAGCTATTTGGCTGGCTCTCTGTCATTATAGTTTTAAAAGTAGTTTGAGTAATATGAAAGTACATTGAGTAAGACTTGAAGGTTCTGCTTTGTACAACCCAGTTCAGTCACCAGTCTTCCAGCTGTAATCAAACGGGCAGGACAATCTTCTGGTTGCATTTCTGGGCATTTTCATGTCTCTATTCTGAAAGGTAATGACTGATATTAGTGAGATTATACTGGATGCTGATTTCAGGTTTTTGTTTTAGATCTTTAGGTTAGGGTTTCACTATGTTGCCCAGGCTGGTCTCAAAGTCCTGGGCTCAAGCAGTCTTTTTGTCTCAGCCTCCTGAATGCCTGAGCCTGCAGCACATGTCTCAGTGCCTGACCCCATCTCTCTTGGTTTTCCCAGTAGTCCAATGTTACAGGCAGCAGGTCTTTCTCATCACTGTACAAAGGTAGGTGATCTGGCCAAGATGTTAGTGAGCAAGTGGAGAAAGCAGAATCTGCTTGTAAATCATCTGCACAAGGAGATGGAGGAGGTGAAGGGAGAAGGGAGAAGACGTATAAGGAGGGTGAAGGTGTGTTAGGTGTGCACGTTCACTCTGATGAGGAGTGTAGTCAAGTCACAATGTACTATAGATGTGGGCTCATGAAAAGAATTACAAGACAAATCTGCAGAGCTTGTTTCACTGGTCTGGTGCAGCACCTGAGAAAATTTATTTTTTCAATGCGCTTTAAATAATGGCAGCTGCAGCTAGAGCTTAGAAACAGACTGCTAGACATTTTATATTTTATTGATATTATTGAGATGCAGTGATGCGTATGGGAATATGCCTGTGACCCTTTTTGTGATACAAATAAACAGTGATTCCAACTTTCTAGCGTTCTAATTTTCCATCTGAAGGTCTAAATATACATATGTGCATATGTGTATATATAATGAGTACTGTATGAGTGGCACAAATCCACAGGCTTCCTGACATATGATAGCTCCTTCAGTGCACTGAGAAGGCATCTTACCCTAGTATTGACAGTAAACTTTCATTTATACTGGTGAATTCTATTATGATGTTACAGAAGTTATCACATGATAGTCATTCAAATTGATATATAATAAATATAGTGAGAAACAGCTACAAATTTTATAAGTGCCAAGAATCCTTATTTCCCCCTCATAGTGCTTTGGGTGACCTATTTCTCTAAAGTCATTTTATTATGCTTAATGTCACACATACACAAAAGCAAAGAATAGTGTCCTTAGCCTTCATTTACATACTAGTCACTCAGTTTCCATAGTAATCAATATTTAGGCCATCTTGCATCTGTTTTCTCCCCCATTGTTTATCTGAACTCTGTATTCTTTCACTTTCTTTTAAAAAATCCTAATAATTGCTTGATATTACACTGCCAACAAGCCTCACTCATCCCTCCATGGAAGAGGCAGGCTGTAATTCTGTCTCCAGTTTGCAAGGTTTCCTGCTAAACCTAAACCCTTAAGCTATGTTCTTGCAGACTGGGACATTAGCAAGATCTCTCAATTGAATTACAGAATTGCATTCCACCAAGGATTCAGTTTTGTAGAGTACTTAACATTGAACTACATGAGGAGGCACAAGAGTAATGGGTCTTTTTAGTAATATCATCTTTTTTTCCTTCTGTAAATCAAAAGCTGTATTACAAGGCATTTAGTTATGTGGCATGAATGGAGTTGTAAGTATACAGGGGCTGGCAATAGCTCCCAAATTAAAGCCTTTCTGTCATCTCCTGAAGGTTTATTCTTTGACTTGTAGTTGTTAATATGAATAATTTAAAAATCTGAGAGCTTTTCCGTGATTTGGAACTTTTCTGATTCAACAGTTTCCTCTGTCCTGAAAGATGAAACAGAATAAATTACATGTTCTTGCCTTCTGCCAGTCATCTATATTGGGGACTTTCTGACGCAGCTCCTTGCAGCTGGGTGCTTTTCCTCCACCTTTGCAGGTTAAAGTTTGTAGGTTACTGCCAGGTAGCAGACAGCCTGAGCTGTCTTCTGGGTGTGACTCTGGCAACACAATGAAGAGATTGTCCAGGAGAATCTCTCAACCTCAGAGCTATGCCAGCCCAGGGCACTGATGGGAGATGGGAGAATCCCTGGAGGTGGAGCCCAGTGAGTAGAACTGAGATCATCAGGCATGGCCTGGAAGGTCCCTGATGGACTCCAGTCCCAACCTCTGTTTTTACTTCTTGATGATTTGGTGACTATACTAATCTCCACATGGGTTAAAGTTTTGTACAGCAAAAGAATAAATAAAGTTGGCCTTTGTGTTAACAGGGTTTTGGGATTCTGGAGTACTCCTAGCGATGGTTTCTAGATTCTCATCATCCTGAACAAAAAGTTAGTCAAATAAGCATAAAGGACAGTGATATTTTATGTTTAGTAAAGTTAGGAAAAGAAATACACTCTGAAAAGTGAATATAGGACAATTAAAAGTTGGAAGACAATTCTGTTTTACAGAGTGAGCATGAAAAGGCTTGCAGTGGCCATGAGCTTAATGGCGGCTGTCTCTTGTATCTGTCACTGCTGTGGCTGATGTCAGATCTAGGCTGGCCTATCAAAATGTTGCTTGAGCCCAGAGCCTCTCAGTTCTAAGGGTGATGAAGCTGTAGCCGTACTACCAGCTGGATGAGCTAAAGAGGCTGCCCAGAAACCAGTGAAGAGTGCCCGGGAGTTCCAGTTACTTAAACTTGATCAGAACTGATTATGGAAACATAATTTAGATTATAAAATTCTTGCTTTAATAAAAATTCCTTATGGCTGGCAAGTGGAAGGACCTGAGTTCAATCCCTGGTTCCACCAAAAAAAAAAAAAAAAAAAAAAAAAAATTCCTTATATAGTGAAAACAAAAACAAAACCAAACAACCTTGCTTTATTTTTCCCTGGAAGAACTGAAGCTAGAACTCTCTGCTTGGTCCCAGGTGTAGGCCCCATAACTTCTTCCGAGCACTCCCTGGATGCCCGTGCTTGACAGGAGATCGACCAGGTCTTGCCCACTGGTTTGCTACACTCAAATCTCCTACCTTGTTCCTGTGGGATAGTTTTAAAAAGAAAAGGAAATTGTTAAGCAGGGAAGAAATAAAATCCCGGATTCTGTCCAAGTTTGGAACTAAAGGCTGGATAGGGAAACATTCTCAGTTATGTCCAATATTTTTTAACAAAAATTTAATTTTTTATTGTTTTAAATAACATTAGAAGTGATAGAATACGTAAGTCACCACAGGGCTGGCCAGATAGCTCAGCGGATTAAAGCACCTGCTTAGGCAGACACAGGGGCTGGGGTGCCATGCTGGCCCTGGCCCCAGGCACGCTGAGAGGGCGACCGAGCCTGGGCGTGATGGCACGGACCTGTAATCCCAGTGCCAGGAAAGCTGGAAACAGGAGAACCACTACGAGTCCTGCGTAGTGAGGCCTTGTAGATTCTGTACTAAATACGTTAAAAAAAAAAAAAAAATGTCGCCACATATCTCTTATCTATAATAGATTTTTGTTTGACCTTTTTAAAAAATTTTTATTTATTTATTTTTTTCTGTATTTAGGCAGGGTCCACAGGGTGCTCAGTGCCCCACTATGAGATCGGACTGGAAGAGATTCTCCTGTTCACAGCCTCTCAAGTGCACGGATTACAAGCGTGCCACCACTCAGAGGTCCTCTCAGTACTCCGCGGGGGTGGGGCTGGCATGGCACGAGGGGATCAAATCCAAGCCACTTCGTTGTTTGAGCTTTTGAAAGATCCTATAGGCTCTGTCAAGCTTCTGCAGCTGCTTTGCCTTGCTAGACTGATGCCAGCCTGGGTCAGGGCGTCAAGGAGAAGGCCTGGCTGCTCCCAGCAGATCTAAGGCCCCTTGGCGTCCACAGCACATTCAGAAAATGCGCTTAGCAGGACAGCCCAGGGCACTTGGGAACCACTGACTGAAAGCTCCTGGCTGCCTGCGGGTTGTTGCTGAGGTCTCAGGTGAGCCCTTTGGCTTCTGAGGGTGTCTAGGGCCACGCACACTTCTGCTATTTCCTACTGTAGAGAGTGAGGGTGTCTTCTTGTGTGTATCTGGAAGGGTCCCCTTTGAGAGCTAAAGGAGACTGAGACCAGAGTTGCCACCAAAGGCTCTCAGATCCATCTGAGCAGCACAGGTGGTATTTCCAGGACTGCTTTCCTAGTTGTCCCAAAAACATGTGTTTTTCTTCCTAGGTTTGCATTTCAAATCATCTCCTGCCCAGGGGTGGGGAGTGGGCTGCAGTGTACTGAGGCAGGTAGGATCCTGGAGAAGCGGACCGATTGGAAATCCTGGGAGGCTCTAGACAGCCAGGATTGGACTCTGCCGCGGAATGTCTTGTCCTTCTGCCCTACACGACTCAGTGCTGACTGCTGTGGGAGTGCCGAGTCCAAAAACGCCTGTACTGAGTGGCCTTTCAACTGGGCTTGTACACATGCTCCTGTCTTTATAGGGCCACATGTTCAAGCAGAGATTCCCGAGGTTGCTACCAGGGATGCGTTTCCCCATAGGTGGTATAAGACACCGTTAACTTTATGCTGGTGAAGAAATCCTGGGGAAAATGAGTTTGTGTCAACTATGAGGTTATTTCCATCATATATTTTTCTTTTTAATTAATATTTCATGACCAGTTAACTAGCAGCCTGTTGTCCTTCTAATAAAGAAAAAGGTATTATAACCAATAAAATGTATTTATTGCTCTCATTTTAAAGTCTTAATTAAGGACCTCTCCCTTGTGCAAGTCTTTTTAAAAATGCCATCTGAAGTACATAACAAAGTGGAAAAGAAGGCCCTGTCTGTTAAAAAAAGAATCATAACTTCTCATGATTAGTCCACTGAAAGCATTGGATGTATTTTTAAATCTATAACATAATTATTTTATTATGAGAGAGGTAATATGTTAGTAACAAAAAACATGAGAGTTGCTTACTCAGTGTAGATTTTGTATACAGTATGTATATCAGTAAAATCTCTCTCAAATTAAAGAAATTCAGAAATGTTTGCTTGTGTAACCTCAGTATGAGAGATACAGTTCTACTCAAACATAAAGCAACATTCGAGTTTTCTCGAATTGGTCCTATAGCACAAAATCTTTTTTTTTTTCACAGAACACATTGTGAAAAAAGGCTTTCGTGCTATAGGACCAATTTAAGTGGGTAAATCATACCCAGTCCTGCAGCACTTCGTGATAGGCTCTGTGCAATGCATCCCAAGGCAACTTTATCATTGTGCGGGTATCACAGAGTGTACTCACAGAAAGACAGATAAAAATGTTGCCAGGCTTTACCACTGGGGTCCACTGACTGCACTGCTGTAATGTGACACACAGCTGTATTTCGTTCTTACTGGAAGCTTAAATTGTGAGTTGTAGGAGGTGGGATCTATTTAGGGGACTTGTATTATTAAAAACTCTCTGCAAGACAGCTGGAGAAAGTACTCAAGGAGGTAGTTAATATCACTTAGCCAGAGTAAGCCAACACATTGTAAAGTAAACGGTGTTTAGACTTCTTTCTTTGTGTGCTTAGAGCACTTGGTTTTACATATCTGGAAAGTTAGCTGTTGTGTCAGGATTTTTCTTGGAGCTTCTCCTACTTTGTCCATCACCTTGAAATACTTTATAATACATTATGATGTTAGATGCAAGTATACAAATTTGTACAGAATTTTAGAAACATTCCACTTTAGTGTTCACTTAAAAGAAAGTATAAAGAGTTCCAACAATTTGCTCAAAGTGGCACAGCGAGGCAGTGACAAAGCAGAGTGGAATTTACCTCATTCTGCCTTGTGATTTTAGAGCTAGAGGAAGCTAAATTCCCATTTATACAGCTCATTTGATCAATAGACGTTAAAAGTTCTGTGTAAAATGCCAGTTAGCTTACTGATTGCCAGTATTTAGTGAACTGGGGTAAATCCAAAATGTGTTGGCTATACCCCAATAAACAAAAAGGGCACCTTTTCCAGTTAATTGAAGTTAGACATATTTACTTTCAGGCAGAAGGACTACTTCTAAGACATTATGACAATCTCTGAATCTAAAGTACACATGGGGAATCTTGTTAGACTACTTAAGTAGTGAGTTGATTTTAATTATGTTGGCAGTAAAAAAAAATAATAAATGTTAGAAAATCTACCAAGATCTTTGCAGTGTTCAGATTTCTGACCATACTGAATGTAAGTTTCCCTTGATTCTATCATATTCACTACTGTAGCTATTTATAAATTTATAGTAATATAACCCGCAAGTATGAAAGGCAGAAGTAGATGGGGAAGCTTTAGTAATACTTGCTGAAGTATTCAGAAAGGTAGAATCATTTCCTGTTGTAGTTTAGGCTTTTACAAAAGGCAACAAGGTAGGACACATACAAGTTCCATCCCCAGTAACATACACACACATACACACACACACACACACACACACACACACACACAAGTAGGAGACATAGTTTATAAGATTATTTTATAACAGTCACCTTACCCAAAGAGGCATATGCAAAGAGACTGCAGTAAATCTGTCCACACACTAAAGACCAAAGAGTGTAGCTGAGGTCCTGGCTTCTATGGTAGTGTCCCGCATGAGTCCAGCTGAAGACTCAGGACCCATGATGACGCCCACCACCAAGTCCAGCTGGAGACTGAGAACCCAGAACAGCATCTCCTGCTGGCCTGTTCCGTGCGTCTGCTGGGGAGGCCAAAGGTCAGTGGTGGAAGGGGGAAAGCCTCTGCCAGCGGGATTAAGGGTCTATCAGAACGAGAGGTCCAAACTGCAGTCTGGAAGTGATGCTCAAAGCAAGAACCATAGCTCCCCTGACAAGAACCACAGCAATCCTCAGCAACAGCGAGGTCCCTGCTCCTCTGATGACAGCATCTGAGTTCCCACTGGAAAACCCGACGCGACAAGCTTCTGTAGGGGAGTACGCAGCGCACGCCTTCCCCTCCAGAGCCAGGAAATGATGCTCGAGTTGAGGATCAGAGCTCCTCCGAAGTGAACCGCAGCCATTCCCAGTGACAACAAGGTCTTGAGCTCCTCCAATGAGGAGAACAGCCGAGTTCATCAGGAAACCCAGCAATATAAGCTCCTCCGAGAGACCCAACAGCCCTAAGGGAAACAACAGCTCCAGGACACAACCACAGCTCTCAAAAGCTTCTAAACTTCTTCCTTTCCCTTACCAGCAACAGTCCTCTGCTGGGCCCCCCACGCCCAGCACCATGCTGATTCGGTTCATCTGGGTGTTACAAGTTGGCCACCAGTTGTGCACTCACCACAGTTCCTCAGTTTCCATTTTCATGTGGAGGGTACCAATGGGCTCATTTGTTTTGGTATTTCTGTTACTTCGTTTGCCTTGTTGACCAAAAGCTTCATGAAAATGCAAAGTAAAATATATAATAATATATAACTATATATGTTAATCTGAACAACAGATTTGATGATAAAAATAGGTAATGTGACAACCGTTGTTAATTTACTATTACAAAAAATTAAAATAGTAATATTAAGTTCATAGTAAGGAAAATACTGTAGAGGAAGGCCCATGTCGCTTCACATTTTTATGTTGCTAAGTTAGTTTTGATAAATTTTGGGAATAAATGAAAACAAATAAAACGCAACACTCTCCAAAGGCATCGTCTTCTTCAGGTGTTCAGTGGCAGTGGCAGTGAAGGGGCCGCAGTCCTCCATCTGGTGGTGCTACATGGACTGACATGAGAACACTTGTGACGGACCAGTAGTCCATCTGACGACCAAAAATAATCTCTTAAGTTATAATAATTAACTTTAAAGAAGAGTCTCATGTGCTTGTTGGAACATACATATCCGTGAGCATTTGCCATTAAATTTTACTAATAATATTTAATTATATTCAGGTGCTCCTGAGAGCTATAGCTAAGAATTATATCATATTCAGCACTGCAAGAGGCTGCTTATTAAGATACTAGAAGTGAAAAAAAATTAATAAAAAAATAAAAAGTTCCTAGAAATGGTTTGATGTTTATCAACTCCCCGTTTATTTTTTTCCAGTGAACACTGATTTCTGTAATTTGATGTTTAGTCAGATGCTCTGTGTATTCAGATACATTTTATCTGTCTGGCAGAGTATAAGCAACAATGCCGCAAAATATTACTCCCGAGAGTTAATCTCGCTTTTCTCAAACCTAGGTAAGATTTTGCATTCTAGACTATGGTCACCCGGTGTGGACAATAAATCTATCACACAATTATGGCTCAAAGATCTAGTTTTGTATTGTTTCTGAGCCAGATATGAGACTGCAAGACTTTTGTTCTGCCTTGCACTGTTTCATTAGATGAGGGGTATTATTGTTGGTGTCACTAAAAAGAAAACCTTCCAGAAATAATAATTTAGGATTGGGTTTAGGCTGTACCCTTTATCATTTTTCAGAAAGATTGCCATTAAAGTCAATCTTTTAATAATTTTAAACTAACAAAGTATGTACATGACTTATGTGCTGAAAATTATAAAACACTAATAAAGAATTCAAAGATCTAAAAAAGTAATTTTGAAAGTCAAAATAATTTTAGATAGCTCAGCTCGATCAACCTGAGAAAGTAGTGTTCTGAAGCTGGTTGTATGAAAAGGGATTTGAAATCACATATCTTCCTAATCTCTATAAATTCTTAATTTTGTTCTCTCTGAAACTTTCAGACATAAATCATATCTCTTTTGCTATAACTTTGTACAAATCTTTGGCCCTAAAAGATAATACTTTCATCGAACCTATCCTGCCCCTTGAAATCCCTGAAATTATGGAGACTTTTAAAGTAGGTTATAGTCCTAGTGGTGAAATCTCATGCTGACATTCTATCCAAGGAGGAAATGAAACAGAGATGCTGATAAAAATAAATGCATTAATTTGATTGCTTACCAATATTAATTGCGAGTAATGATTCTTTTTTGTGTAAGGATGTAAAATAAGAAATACGATTTATTCTGGTCTTGAAACTTCAATGTTCAAAGATACAATATGTTAATTTATTTCTAACAATGCATCAGTGAAATGTCATATCAAGGGCATCATGCCATAGTACATTGTAATAAGTCCTTCTTTGTCTATTTTTCTACACAGCCGGATGATTTAACACTCTAGTGTGTGACACCTACGGTCCCTGGTATACATTCACAAAGAGCACATTTGGAGAAAAACAGCAAGTGGCTGAAAAGGAACCAGGTTCCGCTCGAAATTTAGAAGTTTATAGATGAAATACAGTAGGGTGCAGATTCATCCACATCTATGCAAGGTAAATCCCAAGTAACCCAAGTTGAAATTGACTACAGCCCACCTCGTGCTCCTCCAGCCTAGCAGCACAGTGGATGTCGAGGGTGCGCTGCAACCCTGGACACCGACCACATGGCTGGCTGGGAGCTGCGGTGGCTGCTGCCTCCTGGTACCATGGGAGAGGACCGATGGGCACACAGCCAGCCAGGAAGAGGCCCAAACTGAAGATCCCAAGCTCGGTTTCTGCTGAACGTGTGCCACTTTTATGATGTCATAAATTATATATATATATGTTGAGCCACTGTAAGTCAAAAATTTCATTGTTTTTTCATTGTTTCTCCATCAAAACAGGTCAAGATGTATCTCCTGTTCATGGATGAGAAGGAAACAGTGCTGGCTGTCAGTCGGAACACTCTGGTGTAACCTTTGATGAGCGATTATACCTAGCAGTGTGTTAGAAGATATCAAGGCACATAATTTGCATTAATTTGTTTTTAGTTGCATAACATCCTCCCCTTCCATATTCTGAAGTCCTAGTCCCCAAAACTGCAGAACGTGACTTTGTTTGGCAATGGGGTCACTGCAGAAGTAATTAAACACGAAGTCATTAGGTCAGACCCTTGCCAATGTAACCGATGCTTTTATTTAATGGGGAATTTTTGACCCAGAGATGTGCACAGAGAAAATGCCCTGCAAACCTGAAGGTAAAGCTTGGCATGATGTATCTGCAATTGAAGAAGGAAGCTAGTCAGGGCCAGTGAGACAGCTCAGCAGACTGAGCATCTGCTTAGGAAAGTGCAGGAACCAGGACTGGATCCCTAGCACCACTTGTGGCATCAGCCCTGCCCCCGGGCATGCTGAACGGGCCACTGAGAGCCAGGCATGGTGACACACGCTTGTAATCCCAGTGCTGGGAAGGCTGAAAACAGGAGGATCACTATGAGTCTGACCTGCATAGTGAGACCCTCTACAAAATACATGGCAAAAATAAAAAAAAATAAAAAAAGAAGGAAGTTAGGGAGATGCATGGAACAGATTCTCTCTCAGAAGGAACTAACCTTGCTGGCACCTTGCTCTCAAACTTACAGCCTCCACAATTTATTGAGACAATAAATTTCTATGTTTAAGCCACACAGTTTGTGGTACAGTTACCACGGCCTAGGAAACTAAGACATGCTTTAGGATTAGCAGTTCTCAACACTTCTTTCTGGCATCTTCATAGGGCCTGAGTTAGGATTGGTGGAAAACGTACAGGATGCTCACCTGGACTTGAACTTTGGATGACACACATATATTGTTCTTAGACTCAGTATGTCCTAGATATCACATGGGACATACTCCTGCTAAAAATGTGGTGTGTTGCTTATTTGAAATTCAAATGTAACTGGATGGCTTATATTTTTATTTTCTAAATCTTTAAAACTACATGGACTCATAATAAAATATCACAAAATTATGTGGCTTTAACAACAGAAATTTCCTGTCCCCCAGTTCTGGAGGCGAGAAATCCAGGGAAAGATGTCAGCAAGGTTGATTCCTTTGTCATGGTTCTGCTCATTTGGCTGGGCTCAGGGGCCTTCCTGGTTCCTACCAGTGTGGGTAAAATCCAGCAAGGAAGTGCTGTTAGACTTTTGTCTAGTAAGTTTATTCTGGCTATGTTTGCTATGTGTTAAGTTATTTTTGCAAGTAACTAAATGAGACTTTGTGCTATTGATCTGGTATATTTAGGGCTCACTGTATTTGTTAAATGACAGAGCAGAAGTGGATTCTTCCAAAGGCTTCTCCCAGCCCTTTATGTCCACCATCTAAGGAAATGCTTTTAAAGGAACATTTAAACAAGTCTAGCTTATGAAGGCAGTAGAAAGTACTTATCTCCTTTTGACTGTTTTGATAAAAAATATAAGCTGTCACTTCTAGGAAAGCTTTATTTACTTATGTTTAATCTTTTATTTATTTGGTACAGAGTCTTGCTATGCAGCTCAGACTCATAGTGATCCTCCTGTCTCAGCTTTCCCAGTGCTGGGATTACAGGTGTGCACCACCATGTCAGGTCTCGGTGGCCAGGTAGGGGTGGGGCCGGCACAGCATGCTGTACTGAGGATCAATCCCAGGTCCTTGTGCTTGCCAGGCAGGTGCTTAGACCGCTGAGCTATCTCCCTGGAACCTTGGAAAGCTTTATTACCTCTGCTTTCCAGAGACTGAAGTTGAATGTCATTAAGGTACCCCTTAATGAGCGTTGCTTAATGTAGGAGGGTGTTCTGTAATGTGATCAGTGGTTTGAGAAATGGCTCAAGTCTTACTGGGTGCTGGGGACAAAGGCTAAGTGATTGCTTCTTTAGTGGGCTGCTAGTGCTGATGTTTGCTCTGCTAATTGCACTTAATTTACTGTGAAGTTTTCCTCTCTGTGGCTCCAGTTGCTCTGAGCTGGCAGTGCTGCTGGGCAAAGCACGGAATGTGGAGAGCTTGAGTCAAAGTCATATGCGACTTCCTGAGGGAGGAAATGTGCTGGAATTCACCTTGGAGTTTTGCATTTTCCCTCTATGTTGCTTTTAATATGTAAATAATTTTGCCTATGTCCGTGTGGAAATCTAAGAGTTGGTAATGTTGCCACTGATTCTTAAGAACAAGGCCAGGTGCTACTCCTGTGGAGGGTTCTAAAGGCTGCTTTTTGAGAGCATTTTATAAAAGCTGTGCTAAGGCTTAACAAAAGCTCTGAGGAGTCCACACTCTTGGCAGATGATCATGTGCCTTGCAGGGTCTCTGATGTGGGCCAGAGGCCAAGAAGCAGCCTGAGGGCCTCTCTCTGCCTCTGCCTCTGCCTCTGTCTCTGTTTCTGTTTCTCTGTCTCTCCCTCTTTTTCTGCCTTACTGGGGACTGAACCCAAGGCCTTGTGCTTGGGTATTTTGTGAGAATGGAGTTACTATGAGCCAAATTCTGAATTAAAGATCTTTCTCTTAAAACTATAATCACACCTTGAATCCTTCATAACCCTAATAAATTTTAATTTGTATTTAAACATATTGAGATATGTAGAAGGCTCTGCTTACCTTCACGACTCTTATCTATGATTCACAGGACAGTTTTAATTTCCCCGATTCAGACTGTGGGCAGCCTCTGTCAGATAGCTACTCAATATTAATCCCCCCTTTCCTTTTTGCAAATGGAACCTCATTTAATTTGTACTAGAAATGTAACCTCTTCTTGGGCATAACTTGTGGTGGGTCCAGGCCATTGCAATCATCCCGTTTTCTAATTTCCAAGCTTCCTTTGCAGCTAACAGTGGCCATGTTTCCTAATTCCAGCCAATAAAACAAAAGCAAATCTTTAGGAGGAGCCCCTGATACAAGAAGCTAACTGTAGGCCTGGTCTCTGGGTGTACCCACGATGGTGCTTCTGGATGAGACTGACATTGGAATCAGTGAAGTAGACCCTGTCCCTCATGTGTGTGGGTATCATATGCTATAATCTGTGCAGGGCTTGGCTAAACCAAAAGGGGAGCAAGGAGGAAGTTGCCCCTTTCTTCCCCACTTCCCCACTGGAACAGGGACAGCATTCCTCCTCTTTTGTCCTTGGACTTAGATTTATGCCTTTGGCCTCCCCGGGTCTCAGGTCTTTGACTCACTTTCCTGGGGCTCTGTCTTACAGATGGTAGAGGATCAGGGGACAGTGCAGTATCTCCAGTCCTGTGAAACATTTCCTCATACTTTTCAATATATGTATATTTATGTGTGTTTTTTACACATATATATCTCTATATACACATCTCTATCTTATCTGGCTGTTATGTGTCTATGATCTATCTATCTATCTATCTATCATCTATCTACCTATCTACTTCCCCCCTCCTTCCCTCCCTCCTACTGGTTATGTTATCTGGAGATCCTTGACTGTAACACCCCCCCCCCCCCACTTTTGCCTTGCCTATGTCTTCCTGCCTCTGGTTAGTTCTGTTGTCAGAAGCTGCTGTACGAAGTTCCAGGCCTCTAGGACCTCCAGCCTATGAACATTTTGTCAGATCAGGTTCTATTTAGCTCTTCATTTTGGGCTAAATCATCGAAGGGGCTGCGTATTCTCCCCCTAGTTAATGCCATTATTGAAGTAGAAAGGGGATGACTTATGTATGGAGAAAAAGGGACATTACTTGGGGAAAACATCGTCCCTGAAAGTAAACCAACAATTTCTGGCATTCTGTTTACGTTGGTTTGCAGTGATTCTGAATCAGAACCAAGCAGCTCTGTGCCCTGAAGTTTTGTTTTCTGTTTATTTTGCACCTGCCATTTAGAAATTTACTGAGAATAGAAACAGTAAGCTCTATTAGACAAAATGAAAATAAAGAGCAATATGAATAATGGTATCCACATAAACAATCATGGGTTCACTATAGAAAGCTAAGCTGCATGGCTTTGCTTGATCTAAGTTGTACTTTTTCTCCAAAGGTGGTTGGGGGGATTGAAAAACAAGACAATTAACCAGCACTATGAGTCAGGAAGCTCTGAAAACCAGGTGTCTCTGGATCTTCCAAGATTGATCGCCCTGGGTGTCAGCCAGCCAGGCTGAGCATTCCTGAGTAATTAGGATTCACTTCATTGGCAGGTGAGCCTGACCTCACCTTGCAAAGCTGTCTGAGCATCTGAGCGGCGAATCCCTCTCCCCAGCATTCCTCCGCAGCAATATCCTGGCAGATACTTTATGACACGTTGCCATGACATAAAGCTCACCTGAGCTGTGTTACACTGCCCCGAGGCACCAGGCTACTTGGGAAAAATGGTAAGCGTTCGAAGTTTAAGCTAAATAATATGCTTTTAATGAGATCATGTGCGTTGCAGATCAAAAGCATCACCAAAAGGTAAAAAGTTCAAAAAGCCTTTTACATGCACAGTGATTCTGACCAAAGCAGCTTTCATGATCTTTCTGATAGAATTTTAAAAAGCATTTTCAAGTTTTGATCCTAAATGTCACACTTCAGCAGGTTCTCCCTTGCCTTTCATCAAGCTTAGACAGGACCCTTTTGGCGGCAGGCGAAATAACAATGCCTTGAAATCTGTGATGCTGAACACTATTAGAGGTCTCTAAGTGCTCCAGAATGCTGTCTGGGTCGGGGGCAACCCACCTGAGTGCTGCTCCTTCCAAGCACTGGGGAGGCTCACAAAAGCGATACCTGGTTTAGCAGAGCCTATGTATTTGTAGTACAGGGGATTGAACTCAGGGCCTTTGTGCTAAGCTACACCCCCAGCCCATTTTTTGTCTTTAATTTGAAGATAGGATCTTGCTAATTTGGTAAGTTGCCCAAGCTGGGGTTGAATTTATAGTCTTCCTGCCGCAAGCCTCCCTGACAACTGGGATTTGGAGAGGTGTGTCCCATTGTGCGGGGTCAGAATTTAAACTCTGTTCTACTTTGAGTAGCTGCTTCCTGAAACTTTCTTTTTCTCAGAAATCACCTCAGTGAGAAGAGGATGGAGGGAGAAAGACATCAACATTGTCCAGTGTCTATTAAACACATCTTGAGCACTTGCATTGTATTATTTCATTTAATCTGCGAAGAATTCCTTTGAGGTGGCTAGTGTCATCTGCTCTTCCACTGAACTTGACTTTTGTCATAATCACCCTATCATGAAATTTACTAAATGTGAGTTTCTGCTTTTCCACTCTGGGAGGTGAGGGCGCCTAATATAGGCCAGCACCAGTCCAAAATCCTCTCACCTACATTATCACCTTATTCTCATAAAACCTCTGGCAATCAGGCACTGTTCTACAAGTGGCACAGAAATGTTGTCTGGGGGTTGGGGAATTCACTTGAAATCACCTGATGAAGCCTCAGAGCTGAAATTTGAACTCAGGTCTGAGTCTGCAACTTTTCTCTCTTTTGCTGTCCCCCACACAACACCGCGCCATCCTGGCCTCTTCCAGCTCTTCTGCGTTTGTTCCTCTGAGTGTCTGCCTGCTGAGTGCTGCTGCTGCTGGGGTCCTGGTGGAATGCATCTTACCACCACTGGCTTAGTCTGCTCCTAACTCCTGCTCACCCAGAGTAGGTTGGAGGGCTGATGTCATCATCAGTGCATGGGAATGTGGTAGAAATATATATTCCTGGATTTCCCCCCCAGATTTTCTGAACTGGAAGAGACCGAAGAAGAAGAAGAAGAAGAAGAAGAAGAAGAAGAAGAAGAAGAAGAAGA
>PVKA01036448.1:0-21787 GCA_004027165.1 Ctenomys sociabilis
GAGGGGGACAAGGAGGGAGAGAGGGAGAAAGTGGGAGAGACGGGGAGAGGGAGTAAGAGGGAAAAGAAGGGGGGAGAGCGGAGAGGGAGGGAAAGAAGGGAGGGAAAGGAAGGAAGAGGGATTGAGGGAAGGAGAGGGAGATAAAGAGAAGGAGGGAGGGAGGGATGGGAGGGAGAAAGAGCCTATGTGACTCGAGCAAGGTGGGCTGAGAGAGGAGTTGACAGGAGCTTGTGTTTGTGGCCCTGGAATGAGGGGCTTTCAGTGGGCTTTGCTGAGTGAGACACAAGCCATGGCCCACTCACAGCACACACTCCAGCTGTGGCCTGTGTGCTGGGAGTTGTACAGCTACACCCACATCGCTCTTGGGGCTGGCTCCCTCTTCTCCAGCAAGCCCACCTCCAGCCACCGCTGCCCCCCCCCCCCAGCTGTTCTTCTGGAAGACCATGTCATGCTGGCTTTCCTGAGGAACCTGGCTGTTCTTGGGGCAGGAGCTCAGGACTCGCTGTCACAGGGAGTGGTTGTGGTCCACTTTGGGGGAGCGCTGGGCCTCATCTGGAGCATCACTTCCTGGCTCCAGAGGGGAGGATGGCGAAGCCCGTCCTGCTAGCTTTCCTGGCCAGAACTCGGCTTCCCTGGTCGCTGGGGAGCTCAGGCCCTCACTGTCGCTGAGGATGGCTGTGGTGCTTTCCAGGGGGGCTGTGGGTCTTACCCTGAGCGCTGCTTCCTGGCTCCATGCAGACCCCGCAGCCTGCTGGCACAGATGTTCTGGGCTCCACCGCTGACCTTTGGGCCTTCCCAGTGCAGATCCATGAAGCGGGCCTGCATGACACATTATCGTGGGTTCTAAGCCTCCACTTGGACTTGTGGGAGGCACTAGGTCTTCAGTGGGCTCATGTGGGACGGAGGATCCAGGCCTCAGCTGGAGGCTTGAGTCTTCGCTGTGTGGACAGATTTCCTGCACTCTTTATATCTGATTCTTTGGGTGATGATAAAATAATCTTATCCAGTGTGCCCTGTATCGTACTGTTCACTTTGCGAAACACCAGACCCCAC
The DNA here is from genome assembly GCA_004027165.1 of Ctenomys sociabilis. NCBI lineage: Eukaryota > Metazoa > Chordata > Mammalia > Rodentia > Ctenomyidae > Ctenomys > Ctenomys sociabilis. The sequence continues at coordinate 1,054 of PVKA01036448.1, forward strand.
CAGGCTGTGACCAGGCACTCAGTCCCCGGAGGCTGGGAGCCACGTAAGCTTCCACAAGTTGTACTGGCTGTTTTGTCTCAGTGGCTGGCAGGCTGGCAGCTACACAAAACTGGGACCAAGATGAGGTTGAAATCCGCCTGGACATGAGTGCACTGGAGAAGGGTTATGTTTTTTTGTTCTTGTTTTTAGGGAAGGGTCTACAGGATGTTTAGGGTCTCCCTACTAGATCGGACTCAGACTCATAGTGATCCTCCTGCTACAGCCTCCCAAGAGCTGGGACTGCAGGCGCACACTGCCAATCCACCATGCCGGCTCAATTGATGTCTCAGTGCTCCTGGGGGGTGGGCAGCAGGCGGCCCTTGGGGAAGGGTTACTTTAAAGAGGCCTGCGGCTCGTTGGGGCGACGGACTCCCCAGAGGGGCTGCCCCAGCGTGAGCCAGGAGGTTCTGCATGGGTCACCTCTTTCTGGGCAGTGCAGTGCATGCAGCCCTTATCTTCTGATAATTTCACTTGCTCATTTATTTTCCCTTTAAGAATGTTTAGAGATTTCCAAGTAAATAGGCAGAAATGTGCAAACATTTTGCATTTCCCCACCAAAACGCTGGTTCCAAAGAAGCAGAGTTGGCACTTAAGTCTGGCTGTCACTCCTGGGCTGGAGCTCGGCCTGCACCTGTGTGGGGAACGTGGCTCCGTGCACAAGGACCGCAGGTGGCCAGGCTTGTGCCCCTTGGCCCTGTCACACAGTGCTTGTATGGGGCGCCCAGGGGGCTCCCACGGGGCCCTCACCTGTGCATGGCACAGGCACTCGTGTGTGGGTATGGATGGCCACAGACCCTGGCCCAGAGCCCTTCTTTGCTGTGAGATACTCTCCAGACTTTTTTTTATATTGTATTTTGAGATAGAGCCTCTTTACGTTGCTATTGCCCTTAGGGCCGGCCGATAGCTCAGAGGGTTAAAGAGCTGGCTTAGGCAGACTCAGGGACCAGGACTCCATCTCTGGCGTGCAGTGCTGGTCCTGCCCCACACTGAGACTGGGCATGGTGGTGTGTACCTGTAATCTCAGCACTTGGGCCGCTGAAAACAGGAGGATCACTACGAGTTTGATCGGTGTGGTGAGACCCTGTGGACTCTGCACTAAATACATTACATATCTCTATCTCTGCATATCTCTATCTATCTATCTGTCTGTCTGTCTGTCTGTCTGTCTGTCTGTCTGTCTGTCTGTCTGTCTATCTATCTATCTATCTATCCATCTATCTATCTTGGGGCATGAACCTGCAGTCCTCTTGCCTCAGCCTCCTCAGAAGCTGGAATGGAGGTACAGAGCGCAGTGCTTGGCCCTTGTTCTCCCCTAGCTCTGCGATGTTGCCCTCTCTGGGTATGGCGCAGCGACCCCCCAAGCTGTAGGAGGCCGCTCTGGTTGGCTCCCTTCTTTTGTTGGGAGGAAGGGCCTGCTGGCCGCATTTCTTGTTGGGCAGGCTCTCTGGAGGTCGGGGTCTCAAAACTGGGACCCTGGCTATTTTGTGAAGGTGGCACCTGCATGCAGGCTTCCTGCCTGGGTGCCAGGTTACACCATATGAGCAACATTGGGGCTCAGGGCTGCGCTGGGAGCATATTAGGGACCTGGATCGGAGTCCTTGTTCGCTGGCATCTGCTACATGGTGGCAGTGATGAACTCTTATTTCTTTGGTTGTGTAAAGTACATTTTTCCCTCATTGGGCAAAGATTCAGTCACCACCCTGGGCCTTGCCATCACCTAGTGCCCTGTCTTGTCCTTGCGGGCCCAGTTCCTCCCCGAGGTCACCAGCATCCTGGGCCCTGGGGCTGCACCTCGGCTATCTCCAGGGGCACTCGTGTTTTGTCACCCACCCCTTTCTTGAGACACCTGGACCAGAATATGCACACCTTGGAATGCTCCTGCTTTTTGAGCTAAAGTCTTCATGCCGGGGGACGGTGCATCCCGTGTTTAAAGCAGGGGAGCCCGCAGCAGCTAGGCTCTGGACTCAGACTGGGGGTCGTGCAGCGGCGGGCAGATACAGACCTTGGGGTGCTCAGACCTGAGGTGGCCTCATTCTGCCCTGAAGAATGAAACCTAGTCAGTGTGGGAAGAGCAATGGGTCTGAGACCTCAACAGTAAGTGAAATTGGTCAGCTGCAGAAAAAGACAGCCACACGATTGCTCTAGGTGAGAGATTGAAAATACAAATACAATTAAAAAAGCAAAGTAGAGGAGTGATGGCGTCAGAGAGGCCGACTTCCTGGAGAGGAGGAGGAAAGGAAGGAGTCAGAGCCCATCATGACAGGGTGCATCCGCACAGGTTGCTCCAAGCCACTGCATGTTTTAGGCGCTGCAGTTACCAGCAATATGCAGCCCTGGGCCGCTTCCCTGAGGAGCTCTCTCCCAGACCTGGGCTTGGCAGCAGGTGAGGGCCCACCGCCGCTGGGCGTGGAGTTGGCTGCAGAGTGACACACCGCTGGCTGGGAGGGCTTTGCCTTCCCTTGATGTCCTTGGGTAGGACTAGGCCAGAGGGTCCCAGAGCTCAGCGGATGTACCTGCTGGGATGCAGAGAGGGTTGAGACACGATCCAGGGTCACAGGATCACCTCGGGGTGCCGCACCAGAGAGCTGGCTGTGGGGCCTGCTGAAGTCGTCAGAGCCGTGCTGTATACTGTGTCAGAGTCACTGGTTCATTGTGCCCCGGAGCTTACACAGACAAGGGGTTGGAAGAACCCGCAGGGAGCTCTGCCCCACCGGTTCGCTTGCTAACCTCAGCCCACGGTGAGCTTATCAGTCCTGAGCGAGGGCCGCCCACCTCATACGAGGTGCTCCTCAGTATGCCAGGGAGGCGGCTTCCCAAGTGCACCTCCTCTGCCCTCACCAGCTTCCCAGGTGGGAAACAGAATGGTCAAGCACCCCTGCAGGCCCTGCTGTGTACCCTGGCCTGTGTCCCCCTCTGAGCGGTCAGCAGGGTGCAGCGCATGGGTTAGTGCTGCCCAGTGCCAGGAGGCCAGAGCCAGAGTCCCTGCAGAACACCAAGTTCAGTTTTGTCACTTCTTGGAAAAGGAACTTGAGGAGGAAACGAGTCTTCAAAGCCCCACCTCACGGAGAAGCGGTGGCCTCAGCGTCCCCACGGCCCCTTTGCTTCTCAGGTGGCTTCCCTCGCTCAGCTTTCTAGGCCACTTGTGACATCTGCTGCAGGTTTATTTATTTCTTTCTCTAATAAAATATTTTATTATTTAAGATACTCAAGATGCAAATTTTAGTATGCGGTTTTTCTTTTCTTGATAGTCTTGACTCTGTGGAGAGATAAATATGCAGACAGTGCCCGAAGTAGAATTACAAAGACAATGCCTACATTAATGTCATTATAAGTTCCTTACTGGGTGCATAAAGTATATGAACTTATCGACTGCAGAAAGCAAAGAAACAATTTGGAATTAGTGCTGTCTGAGTCGGGCCGTCTTCATTCTGATTATGTTAGTTGCTTGGTTCAATCCCACTTAAGCACCTTTGGTGTAGTGGGTGAGACTGTGTAACACTCAGGCATATTCATCTTCGTCATTTGGGGTAAATGGAGCCTGCACCAGGAGATAGAAAGACTAGTCTTTGCTCAAAGAAAGATCTAACATGTCCATCTGCATCTCCTTCCCATTTCTTAGCAATTTTAGAATAGTCTGGGGTGGATGAAACCCAGATACAGAGCAATTCAGGTAGTTCGGCTTCCCACCCTCTGTCAGAGGATGGGAACAAACTTGCAGTCTTGGAGCATGAAGAACAGCATACGCGCTGGTCAGGACCGGCACGGCCAGCAGGGCCAGCAGAGCTGGAGCACCATAGCGAGACAAGGCGCAGGCGCCCACAGCAGAGTGCCTGCTGCAGCTTTAAAAGGCTCACTTCTTTTCCCCTTTTCCTGGAGCAGACTTAATGCAGCCAGCGTGCTGCACCCTCCACCCACACTCATGCCTGTGGTCTCTCAGGGCCATCCAAGCCCCCAGGCCGGGCTTGCTGGCCCTGCGCTGACAGCAGCTGACAGGCTGCCTTCAGTCTCCAGGCTTTTGCTTGTTTTCAGAGGATGACTGCCCTGGGGGCAGAGGTGCAAGGGGCCAAGGTCCTCAGGCCTCTGCAAGGCCCTGGGTCCAGGCCAGGCCACCAGCTGCTGAGAGCTCAGCTTGCTTCATTTGCTTCCCATCTGCTCAAGGAGCCAACTGAATTCAGTTCTGTTTGACAGGTGTTTAATGGTGCCCGCTAGTGCGAGGTGCCCATGGAGAGCCTGGAATGAGCTGAGCTCTTGGGAGATGATGTCCTGGGCTGTCGTGGAAGACAGCACGACGTGAACATCACGGGGGAGAGAGGAAATGACATGTAGAAGTGGAAGAGCTCAGGCACTTGACGCCAACCATTGCGTGGCAACGAGGAAGGGGTGGAGCAATAGCAGGAAGTGTGAGACTTATTTCAGGACACTTTGCTTCTTTTTCCTTTCTTTTCTTCTGTTGGAACCAGGGATTGAATTCAGGCCCTTGCGCTTGCCAGGCAGGCACTTACTCCCCTGAGCCATCTCCCAGCCCGATGTGCTGTTTCAATAAAGCCTTTTGCAGGGCAGACCTGCCTTTAGTTTCTTCTTTCTCATGCTTTCTCTGGCGATTTTGCATGTTTGCTTTTCCAAATGGTTTCTGGCATAGAAAAGTTTACTGAGTTTTTGAAAAGATGAATGACACAAAGCAACTTGTGCAGAAAGATGTAATGAGAATCACGTGAACCAGGGCCTGCAGTACCTCAGCTCCAGCTCGTGTACACTCTGGGGACCACATTTCACCACCCTGTGGAGGATGGGCTTTAGCGCCCTTCAGTGAACACTTTCAGGGGAGCTGCCTAGGAAGGACCAGGGCCTCACTGATGAGAAGAAGCAGGTCCAAGCCGCCCAGAGAGTGTGGGGGGAGACCTAGCGCACTGCCCAGTCCATTCTAGAGGTCACCTTGAGATGATTCCTCCTAAGTCTGGTGTGGTGGTGCAGCCTGTAAGCCCAGAATTTTGAAGGCTGAAGTGGGAGGAGTGCCTGGGGTTCAAAGCCAGCCTGAGCTACTCAGTGGGCTCAAGGGCAGCATGAACTGCACAGTGAGACTCTATGTGAAAAAAAAAGAAAGGAAAAAATAAAACAAGACAGAATGTAAAAAGAGAAAGCCAGATAATCCCCCCTAGAGAGGACCTTCCCTTCCTGAGGACATTTGGGTGAGGGGCAGGCCAAAGGCTCAGGAAAGCCAATCTTCCAGTGATTGGCCTCAACAAATGGTATGAGGACGTGTTGGACAGTCACCCTGGTTTCCTCGTCTCTCTAGGAGGAATGACCTGAAGTGTGTTTTACTCTTCAGTAGAAGTGAGCCCCAGTTCCTTATTTTATTATTTTGTGTGGTACCAGGGATCGAACTCAGGGCCTTGTGCTTGCCAGGCAAGCACTTATTCCACTGAGCTATCTCCCTGGCCCCCAGTTCCTTATGACACATACTATTTTGGCCTCCCTTCCCTTCTGGACCACTTTCCCATCTTTTGGAGCTAGATAAATGCTGGGACCACTTCCCACCAAAATTATTCGCATACACATCCTGACGTGAATATCTGCTTTTGAGGAAAACAATTAAGAAGTCCGCTGAGGGGTTTCTCAAATAGCTGCCAAGGAGTAAGAGAACATGGGCTCCATGGCCTGGAGTAGACCCAGAGGCCCTGTGTTAGCCTTTCCCACCCCTCAGCTGGCTGGCATGCGTTCCTGGGCATCTGGCCCAGTGCAGAGAACTCGCTATTGCTCCAAGGTCTCTTTGGGAAGGCAATGAGTGGGTTACTTTTTTTGCTGACCTAGAGAGAAGTAGCCCTGGTGTAGACAGCTCTACTACTTGTCTGAGGAAGTGTGCCAGCGGACCGTCGTCCTGGACGGTCCTGAGGGTGTTCTCAGGTGGGATGGGCATTGGATGTGCTGGGCTGAGCGGGCAGGCCCTCCCTCTGAGTGCTCAGTGGTGGGCCCTGTCCAGTCCAGCAGTGGCGGGCTTCCTCCTCAGGTAGGTGGGTGGCACCAGCATGATACGATGACTCCTGGGGGGTGCCAGACAGCCTCTGCCTTCCTGGTATGCCACCTGCACGTGGAGTCGCAGAGCTCCGGTGCCGTGACAGCTGGTAGCCAACTTGGTGGGACCTGAAGGAGCTACAACAAGCGAAAAGAGGTGGCCCCTGGGCTCCTGGGCCCCTGGGAATCTCTGCCTTTCCCCAGAAGACAGCAGTATTCTTCCCTTCACGAGCCCCTCTCTCCCTGTCTTGCTCTTTCTAGGACCAGATAAGTTTTATTGCTTTCAATTCTGTACATTTCTTTTCAACTCTAAACATATTTCTTTTCTTCTCTCTTGTTGTTTGCTGAGACAAAGTCTATCTATGTAGCTCAGGCTGGCCTCGAACTCACGGAAGTCCTCCTGCCTCAGCCTCCCCACTGCTGGGATTACAGGTGTGCAGCACCACACCTGGCTCTGCACATACATTTTTATTGTGGTAACATAACACATAGCATAAAAATGTATCACTTTAATCATTTTGAAGCGGCACTAAGTGCATCCATGCTGCTGTGCTCTTGGCAAGAGTATGAACTGTAAGAAAACATGGCACAAATATCAGCATCAATCAGGGTTAAGTGGTACATACAATTATTAGATTTATGTATTTCTGAAGTAACATGGTGTTTGAATACCTGTCTACACTGTGCAGTGTTTAAACCAGATTAACTATATCTGTTCCCTCAGACACACCATTCTTGGTGTAACTGCAAAGGCCTTTCTTCCAGCTCTCTAAGTGTGGGATAGGAGTTACTGTAAAAGCCTTCGGCCCTGTGTTTTCAATTACAGACTCTCTTTCTCTTTTTTAAGCAGCTATATGGATGTTCATATTTTCTTTTTCTTTGTGTGTCTGTTTTTGGCAATTTCATCTTTTAAGGAATGAATGCATTTCTTTCAAGTTGATGAATCACATTCCCTTAATACCCTTCCAACACCTTTCGCTTCAAAAGTTGGCTCATGCACCTCCTCTCGCCAACGCCTGTCCCTCAGCAAGGGGCAGGCCCAGCGCCTCCCGGGGAGAGGCCTGCGTAGGCTGCTGGCCTTGGTGCTCTGAGGACACACCATCCCACTGCGAGGGCACCGGCAGCCTGGCATCCATCCCTGGAAATAGTAGATGCATCCTCACCTCTGCTTATGTTCTTGTCTAGTTTGTTTTTTATTTTTTTTTGTGGTACTGGAGATAGAACTCAGAGGTAGGTGCTGATGCCACTGAGCTATCTCCCCAGCCCAAAGATGAGGATTTCTTTTTGGCTGGTTCAGGCTGCCTAAGGGCGGGTCTGCTAAGGCAGGTGGAGCTGGGCATTGGACCACAGTCCCCTGAGGATGACGGTTTTACTAGAGCAGGTGCTTAAACAGCTGAGCTAACCCGCAAGCTCCCTCCCCGGGTTCCTGAGGCTCCCGGCCATTTCAGGAACTTCTGTAGATGTGTTGCTCCAGCCCTCCCTCCCAGCACGGTGTCGTCTCTGCGCACATGCACACAGGGGACACAGCAGGCTCATGGTTGTGATGGCGCCTGCCCTAAGGAGGGCAACTCGATTCTATCCGTACAGACTCCATTCTGGGTACAAGGAGTAAAGACTTTGAGGTCTTTTCTGAGGAACATAATTAAATGTAAAATGCCCCTTCCTAAGTCCAAGTCCTGGACTTGGACCATCAACTACACAGCCTGCTTCCGGAGGCGGGCTCTAGGCAGCAAAGAAGCGCTGTGCTTGGCGGCTTCTGCCATCCTGCCCCTGGTGTGCCGTAAGTGCCGACTGGCGCGAGCACGAGCTAGGAGCTCTTCTGCTCAGGCCTTCTGACGATGCGCAGCGTTTCATCCTCTGGCTCACTCTATGGGTGAGGACTGGGATTTGAGTTCTATTGGTGAAGAAACAGAAAGCACAGAGGAGCTGCCGGTCTTGGCTTCACTATGCCAACATCATGCCCACTTCCGAATCAGATCGAGGAATCCCCTTAGTCACACCCATCTCCTCCAACCTGAGACAGAGTGGGCACTCAGCTCAGACCTTGGGTGCAGAAAACCATGTTGGTGTACGCTCACCCACAGAGGCTTTTAGAAAGAAAGGAGCCAACTTGCGATCAAAGTGTGTGCTTTATTGAAGAGCCAGGAAAGAGACAATTGGGAAAGATTTCATTAGAATGCATTTTCTACAAGGCTTCTTGAAAAAAATTACAGAGTTCTTCATTGATACACAATCTTTGGGCTTGGTCTGGAGTCATACTATTCTTCTGAGCTCTCTGAAGATAAAGATTCTGACAGTGAGGCTTCAGGGGCCATTGAGCGACCTGGGGGTGGGGAGAGACAGCTATTACTACCTGTGGCCTAAGAGCTATGTCCTGAGCCACTGAGCCAACAGTGACCGACGCATGTGTTAGCCTAGAACACGACCGGAAAGAAACCGTGCTGAGAAAGGAGCACCGACTGTGTCTGAGGGCTAGCCGGGGCAGGTGCCCATGACCCACGAAGTGCCAGCACTGCGAGTGGACCACAGCCACACTAACTGCTCTTCTCGAGTGGACGTTAAGCACTCAGTGAGTGTTAAGGTTCCTCTGAGCTCTGTGTGTCTTGGGTCAGAGGAGCTATATAAATGGAAGGTGTGGAGAGCTTCCTGGTGAAGAAACAAAGGCAGAGGGGCTGCCAGTCTTGACCTCACTACGCCAGTCTCATGCCTACTTCCAAATCAGATTGAGGAATCCCCTTAGTGTAGACTGCAGGGTTTCTACTGGGAACAGCTTCCTTGTTTTCCTAAGTAAACTCCTTGTGCTTCATTCTCATGTTGTGAGTCCACGACATAATATTGTGTCAGATAAACACACAAAAAAATCTTAAAATATATGATCATTTCAAAAATAGTTTTCTCATCAAATGAACTAAAGAACTATATTTAAAGCTACAGCCATCACTGCTGAGCAGCATGGGAGTAGAGGTGAGGGACTGGAGAGGTCCGCTCTTAGGTGTCCAGCAGGATCGAGTGCCGGCTTATCGGTGCGCACAGAATCAACGAAGTTCCCAGTCCTTTGTTCTCCCTTGTTCAAGTTCAGCTCGCGAGCACTTGGTTGATCTGCTGACCTAGTTATCCCCCTCTCTAGTCTTGCCTTTTTCTCTGATTCACTGCTGCTCTCCTGCCGGAATGTCAGGGACAACATGGTGGTAGCTAGCATCTCACCCCTGGAAACCACCTGCCACAGGTGGTCTACCTCAGTGGTTCACAGAACCCCATGCCTCTTGCCATTCTGGAGTTTAGAGTCTGGCTTGAGGCAACTGTGAAGATAGGATGTGAAGAGAGGGTTCCTGGGGCTTGTGAGGGGAAAAGGGAGGAGGTGGAAGAGGAGGGGGAGGGGGGAGAGGAGGAGGAGGGGGAAGAGGAAGGGGAGGAGGAGAACCTATTTTCTCTGCTGAGTGCTGCCTGAGTTACCTCATGACCATGAGGTGAGACAACCTGGAGTAAGTGTGATGAGGTCAGAGTAGGAAGTTGGAACTATTCTGGGTCTCTGATAACTTCACTGAGCTGCTCAGTCCAGCTGGAAGTCCTCCGGCTTTAGGGTTGCTGTCCTAAGAGGTGACAGTTTTATAGTGTTAGCTCTTGTTTCCAGGTGTTCATGTATTTTGAGTCGGTTTGTGTACACTGTGGAAGGCAGTGGTCTAGCTTCATCCTTTTCCATGTGGATATCTAGTTGTTCCAGAGGCACTTGTTGGAGAGATTATTGCTTCTTGAATTGTTTTAATACTTTCATTAAACACCAAATAGTCACATGAGGACTCACAGGGAGACTTAGTTGTTTGAGGTGGGGGAGAGATAGGCCTTAAAATTTGCTGCAGAAAACATTCTAGTGAAAGTGACAATATGACCACAAATTTTGAGGAAGACACACTTCAAAGACATGCTGAAACCTGCTGACTGAATTCAAGATTCTTTAACAAGGTAGTCAAGCCCAGCAGGATATGGCCACAGTTCACCTTCCCAGTCTTATCCTGCCCTTGTCTATACAGAAATTCCACATGCAAGGTATCCTTTGGATAGAATTTTAGGTTGATTTAAAAAAGTGCATATTGAGACTAGGGAGATGGCTCAGTAGAATAAGAGCTTCCCTGGCAAGAGCAAGGGTCTGAGTTCAATCCTTGGTTCTGGAAAAAAAAAAAAAGTGCAGATATTTGACATTATTGATCTGTCTTGAAAAAAAAAGTCAGGCAAACAGAATATGTAAGTGATAAGTTGCAGCCCTAGTATGAATTGCTGAATTATTACGGCGGTCATCTAACATGGCTGAAGCCCTGCAGCAACAGCTTATCTTCCCAGAGACCACCCCAGCCCGCAGTGCAGTGTTCTTTCACCTTTCCCACCACCACAGGAAAGATCACAATCAGCCCCTCAGATGTTTCTAAACGCCCCCTCAAACCCCTCAGGGAATCTTAATATAACTTTCCGAGTCTTCAATAGCAGAGACCAAGAGCTAACCATACACAAGTGCCAGCTTTTGGCCTCAACACTTGGGACCCGCATCAAAGCAGGACTGTGGCAAGTGTGCTGACCCTAGACCACACGGCCACCTGACTCTCCTGGATGGTGCAAGTGTGGCAAGGAGGGACACTGGGCAAGAGCCTGCCCAGCCTGCGGCCACCACTGGGGCCTGGGCCCATTTACAAGCTTGAATCACTGGAGATGCGACTGCCCTGTCCGCCAGACAGCAGGTAAGCTGTCCCCTTCCCTGGCCCGCAGGAGAACTCGCTGCAGCCAGATCCATTGACACTTGAGCTGCTCGGCCTTGCGCTGAAGAGGAACGATGGGCTTGGGGTCCACGGCCTCCACTGAGGCAAGATCATACTGTCAGCCAGCATCAGCTATTTTCGCCTCATTTTTCACTGGTTATGTTTCTGCCCTTTGTTTATGTGGCCTGCTCTACTGATTATTTTTATGTTAAACTAACCATGAATTGCTAGGATAAAGCTCACTGGCTCACAGTATATAATCTTTTTTTGTATGTTGCTGGATTTGGTCTGCTAGCTTTCTGCTCAGAAGTTTTGGAACCATTTTCATCAAGGATGTTGGGTAGTCTGTTGTGGTTTTTTTTTTTTTTTTGTGGAGTGTCAATTTAGCTATTTAAAAATGTCTTTTGTTCTTGTGCCTTTAAGATTATATCTGACGTACCATTGCCTGATAAAGAATTACGCTTCTGTTCTCTAAGAGCTTTCACTCTACCGTTTCCACTCTTCTTGTCACTTTGGATTTACTCTTCCCTTTTCTAGAAGAGCAATAAATGCTTGGCACAGCTGGTGTTACCCCGGGACACCAGGACTGCACCCGGTTTCCATCTGCAATGAGCAAAAAAAAAATCCCTAGGCTGACCGGCACTGTCTCAGACATGTCTTCTCTACTCTTTTGTCTTCATTTTTTTGAAATTCTGGTCCATAGATTTGATCGTGTTGATTGATCCACCATTTTCTTTTATTTATTTATTTTTTGAGGAACCAGGGATTGAACTCAGGCCCTTGAGCTTGCCAGGAAGCACTTATTCCACTGAGCCATTTCCCCAGACCCCGGTCTACCATTTTCTTGTAATTCAGATTTTCTATTGAATTCTTACAGTAAAATTTTCACTTAGTTGCCATGCTTCTGTGCTCTAGGCTTTCTGTTTACTCATGTTTCCAGAATTTCTACATCTTCGTATTTGCTTTGTGGTTAGATATTGCTCTTATACTCTGCTAAAATTTTATCAGCTTATTTTGGTTCTGTGGATGCACTTTTATATTTTTGTTAGTTTTGTGAGACTCTGTCTCACACCTTGAACTCACTAGGTAGCCCATTTTGGGCTCAAACTCATGGTATGAGCGTGTGTGTGTGTGTGTGTGTGTGTGTGTGTGTGTGTGTGTACAGGTCTAGGGCAAGTAGAGACGCTGAAGCTCTGGACGCAGCTCGCACCCCGCGGGCCTCACTGCCGGCTGCAGCCGGCCCCCGAGGGGCCGCGTGCCCATGCTCTCTTCTCAGCAGGCACACATCCTGCACGTGTGTGTCTGTTTGTTTTTCTGGACAGTCTGTGGCAGCTTACTCCTTGGTGTGCGGGGGCTTTGTCAGGCTTTGGTTTCCCTCGGGTCCCTGTGCTCTGGCAGCTGTGCCGCCCAATACCCCTTGTGGGGGCTGTCCACAGTTTGCGAGCTCTGGGTGAGGTCCAGTTGAAGGATCTTGCTAGTGGGAGCTGCCTGACAGGTTCTGTGTCTTGGCTACGCTTGCCTCAGCTTGCCTCCTTACAGTGTGACTGGCCCTTACCTGAAATTTCCTGAGCTGGCAGCTTGGGTGCTGCGGTGGCAGTGCTGAGGTGTGGCCTTGTGGGGGTGTTAGGCTGTGGGGTGAGTGCTGGCCTTCTACTGTGGATTAGTTCATGCGACAGTGGTGGGTGCAGAGCAAGGGCGCTCTGTGCGTCTGGCCTGGGCCGCACAGTTCTCTACCGTGTCGGGGTGCAGTCTCGAGGGGGCCCAGGTCTCTAAGAGGTCAAGCAGGTGGAGCCACCTGGCCTTGAATTTTCAGTCTCTGAACCTGTTAGCTAAACTTCTCTTTATAAAGTACCAAGCTCTGGGCATTTCACTCTGACAGCATAAACGCGACCAACACACAAGTCAGTAACGCGGGTGCTGAGCTGGGGCTTTCTTTAAGGCACTGTCGTTGGTTTCAATGAGCCCAGAGCTCACTGACTTTACCAACATTCAGCCATTTCCCCAAAGAAGTGCTCCTTGGAGCCTTGCAAGCCTTTGGCTAGTGGCTAGGGGTTTGAAAAAAGTTGGTCTGACAACTTTGCCAGTGTCTTTATTATCTTTATGGCAGAATGCATTTTGGGAAGTTCCTGCTTTTACTGTTCCAGAAGTACACAAGCTCATCCACATCATCTATGAGATTTGTTTCCTAAAGGCATTCAAAACGTCAGAAACCAAGATTTTAAAACTAAAGTGGGTCATGGGCTGTAGTGTGCAGTGTCCACACTCCCAGGTGTGGCCCCGTGACATCTCTGACTTATGTGTCTTCTCTGGGAGACGCACGGCTGCTGGACACACCTGGCCCGGGGCAGATGGCTGACTTCAGGTTCATGCAAAATCAAGCAGACGACAGCCCGGTGGGTGTCTGGACACATTAAATCTTACTTTAGAAGCAAAATGTGTTTTTACCAGTTCTAGGCGCATGTGAGACCCTCAGAGAAGCATCTTAACTGTTTTCTTTGACTGCCAGAAATAAAATTACTAACTAAATTTTTCAGCAACGACTTCATGGAGAAAGGCTCTTCTCATCCAGTGGATGACCACGCCTGCGATGATCAGCTCCGCGATGGTGCTTAGTAACAAGTAGTGTATGAGCATCATGCCCGCCATCTGGATCAGGAAGACAAGAAACAGCGCACATGTCAGGCGGCCCACAGAGGTGGCGCGAGCACAGCGTTTACCAGCAGGGGCCAGACTTGTCATATCAGTTTTGCACAACTATGGTTGGCTTTGAGTATTTTTTCATAGCAAGGGAAGCATATTTTAAATCCACTACTTCTGTTTGTACTGAACACCTCTTAAGAACTTTAATTCTTTTTCTGGGTAGGGATCAGGGATTGAACTCAGGACCTTGTACTTGCCAGGCAGGTGCTTATGCCACTGAGCTGTCTTCCCAGCCCCTCTTGAGTACTTTAATTCTAAGAACAACCCCACAAGCATGTACTGATGCTCCTTTTTTACACAGGGCAAGGCTGGAGAGTAGAGCACAGGGAATGGTACCACAGGTGGCTGGAGTTCTGCAGAAGTCAGCCCTGGAGCTCTATGTTTCATCTTCCTGTTCTCTGTCTCAGGGAGCCTAGTTGGAGGCTGTGCTCTATGCTGGGCTGCTCAGCTGCAGTTCCATTTTCTTTGCTTTACATGCCTTGAGTGGTATTCCACAAATCAGGTGGAATACTCTCCCCCCATTCTTAGTATGAACTAGAGTAAGGGTTTCTTCTCTCTTAGACACAGGTGAAAACATTTTGCAATATTTCTCACTTCTGTCTACTTGCATCTCCCGTGTGAAGGTCAGGGCCTAGGTGAGTAGTGATTTTAAGAGAAGCAACCCAGATCTTTATGGTCCTCTTGTTTTCCCTCCTAGCATGGGCTCTGTCTATGATGCTGGCTTTTCCCCTTGGGTGTCTGATAACTGTCTGACTCCCAGGAGGAGAACATGGCCTGCAGTCTCTCTCTAGGTGGAGAAGTTTAGCTTAGACAGAACTAGGTGGATGAGTTTAACTCAGGAAGGGCAGTACTAGTGAGCTCATTTGGCTAAAGATCTGAAGCTTGTTCTCCAGCTATAATAGTCAATAGTCCAACTGATCACGGGGCCGACTTTCGCTTGGTCTTGTATCTTGCCTTACTGGGCTCAGAGCATGAGAGAGGTGACCATCCACTGGCCTCCTGGGTGCTGTCCTGGGGCTGCTGTGGTGAATTACCAACAACTACGCACCCTGACACTGCAGGGGTTCTCTCTCCCGTGGTTCTGGGCACTGAAACCCCAAATGAAGATACTGGCAGAAGGGCTGGGGAGATAGCTCAGTGGTATAAGCGTCTGCCTGGCAGCAGGGTCCCGAGTTCGATCCCTGGAACCCCTGGGCACACGAAGGCATGTGCCTGTAATTCCAGCACTAGGGAGGCAGAGACAGGAGGATCACTAGTAGCAAAACCCTGTATTAAACACAAAACCAAACAAAACAAAAGATAGGGGCAGGACCACAGTGCTCCTGAAGCTTCTGAGGAGGGTCCTACCTGGCCCCTTACATTCTGGAAGCCCAGCTGTCCCTGGGTGTATGGCAGCATAGCCCTGTCTCTGCTTCTGGGTTCGTGCAGACAGCTTCCTTACACACTATTCACATCCTTGCAGCCTGACTGTCCCTTTCTCATTAGGGTATCAGTCATGTTGGGTTGGTGCCCACCCCACGCCGGTGTGATCACATTTCAGCTTTACTAATCTTATCTTCAGAGACTTCATTCCTGAAAAAGTCGTATTCTGAAGCCCTCTGGGTTGGGATTCCAGAAGCTCATTTTTGGAACACAGAGTTCAGCCTTCAGTTATTTGCATCTAGTGCCCCAAATTCAAGTCCCTCCCATGTGAAAAGTTGGTTCCCTTGATCTTCACATTTGCAGAAGTGCTGGCCTCCCCCAGCATCAGAGCTAACTCCAGCATCTGTCCTCAGTACCATCAAACAGAAAATCGCAGACTGTTGCTGATGGGTAGGGGAGAGAATTGGGGATGGTTCATCCCAGGGAACATTTTCTTTCTACTGCAAGTTTGTGGAACTAGAAAACACAATTATTTAGATATCTGAGCCATAATTTATAGCATTAAAAGCACTTATAGTTTTTTGTTGTAATTTATATATTTGGCACAGGGTCTTGCCACGCAGCTCAGGCTAGCAGAGATTCTCCTGTCTTCAGCCTCCCCAGCTCTGGGATCACAGGCGTGCACCATCACACCCGATTTAAGCATTTGTAATTTTTGTAGGCTTTTGTTTTATTCAGCTACATTACTGAATTTTATTGGTACCCCTTTGAAGCAGGTTTCTAGATATCCTGTCATTTTAACTTGAGATAATAGTAAATTTTATCTCTCTTTGAGGATTCTGATGTCTCCAAATTTTGAAGGAAGTTAATTTTTTAGTATGCTCATGAGAAAATTTGGAGGAAATGCAGGGGTTTATGTTTATGTCCCTATGCCAAAGATGGTTTAAAAATTCAGTAGCCTTTTCTGTACCTAACTTGGTTCAACATACATCATTCACAACATTTTTTTCTAAATTTATATCTAAAATTTTGATTAAGTTGTTATTAAAATTGGTACTTACGTTTGACCAGGTATATTCCTTTGATTTTTCTTCAAACATTACAAACTCAAGGCCTAATATGACTATACCAGCTATAGCCATGAAGACACTTAGGATGTTCATTGTAATTGCTAAAACAAGCTGCAATAAACAAAGAAAACTGGTTAAGGGTCGCATGAACAGATTCTGATGCATACTGCCTATAACATGCAAGTTGGAGTTTTTAATTTTTAATTTGTCTTTGTGGAGTCTTATGATGGTTAATATCAGGATTCCACCTCAAATTTGTCTAGAAGCCAGTAGGGTAAAATGTTCTTATTTTCAAAAGAAGTTCTATTGAATGACGCCACAAAGAATGACATAAGGCTGAGAGTGTGCTAAACCTCACACTAAAGACAGTGTCAAGTTTCTGCTAGTGAATTTCATGATCTGATGGGGAAGACACAAAACACTAAACTGGATTTTATCCAATGAAATTTAATAAATGTCATTGTATGGTGCAGATAACTTGCTGTGTGTGTGTGTGTGTGTGTGTGTGTGTATGTTGCAGACAGGGTCTCGCTGTGCAATGCAGGCTGGCCTTGAGCTCACTTTGTAGCCCAGGTTGGTCTTGAACTCCCAAGAATCCTCCTGCCTCAGCTTCCCAAGTGCTGGGATTACAGACATGTGCCACTGTGACCAGCCTGGAGTTGTAGCTTTGTGGGGAAGCACTTGCATAGCATGTACAAGGCCCAGGGTTCAATTTCTAGTACCTTTAGAAAAAGGAGTCAGAAAACAAAAGCTCCTTTTAGTTGTTTCCAAACTTTTTTTTGTGTGTGGCTGGCTCAGCCTGCCCTGGGGGCAAGGCATATGGTGCTAGGGATTGAACTCTGGTCCCTGCCCTTACCTAAGCTTGCCAAAGCAGGCACTTTAGACTGCTGAGCTATCACACCAGCCCCTCCAAGCTTGTTTTGAGACAGAAATTGCACTATGTTGAAGGATGTGGAAGACTTTACAGGACACCTGGAGGAAGATGATGCCCCTTTTACAGGGCTGGATTTGGTGTGTGTGAGAGAGACAGTGACACATGAAGGAGAAGAGGTTTCTTTCTGTAGAAATGAGAAAAAGGACTTAGGTGATTTGCTGCTAATCAGTGAAAGGAAGGATTTCAGCGACATATGAGTCTTCTGTTGGAAGCCCTCTACTATTTGAAGGGTTTTCCTATCTCTATTAGTTGTGGTTGTTTCTAACTGGTTGTTACTGTTTTTCTATATCCAGTTTGTTTTGTGGTGTGGGTGTTCCTGAGGGTTTCTCCCTGAGTCTTTCTGGGAGTGCGCTGTGGCTCCCGGGGCTCGCTGGTGGGGCACTTCGCTGCCGATCTTCATCGCAGCCCCAGGAGATCCAGGCCCTTACTGATGACTGTCCCCTGGAGAAGCGTGGCTGGGTGGCACTGCATTCTGCTCCCGAGTGTTCACCCCCGAGGCACCAGCAGCGAGGAGTACCATGGCTGTGCTGGACGCTGGCCAGGGAGGGGCCTCGCCACGGCATAGGTAGCCCCTACGCCCATGTGGTCCTCAGCGGGGCTTTGCAGAGGCAACTGAAGCCAGAGTGTGTGGTGTTTGGGTTAAGGGCGTGTGATTATTACATCAGGCCACAGACTGGCTTGTCACTGTGCAAGTCCTGATGGCCTGGACAGAATATAAAAAGGAACAGGAGGAAGCTGCTAAGGTCTCTTGAGGGTTCCTTTGCTTGCCTGTTTCTCCCTGTGATGCCCCTCTGCCAGGCCATCCTGCCTTGGAGCCAGCCAGTTGTTGGCTGAAACCCTTGCAAACGGTGAGCTAAATAAACTTTTTCCCCTTTATTTTTGGGTGTCAGAAAAGATATTAAGACAAGGGAGTCCTCTATTCCTCTGGGAGCACATTACTCCCAACATGGAGGTACAACTGAGACAGCACCCTTATCTGAACTGCCAGAGGAGCCCCACAATCTGTGGAGAGAGTGGATTTGTCAGCAGCACTAGAGAAGCTGCAGGGGAAGTATGCTGAGAAGTCCCGTTGGAAAGAAGCTCAGCACTGCACAACAAGCCAGTCTCCAGGCCACGTCATCAAGCAAGACTGTGCCTTGGGAGGACCTTAACCAAAAGTGGAAGAGATGTCCAGTTCCACAGATGTGCAAATCTTAGTGCAGAAATCTAAAAAATATGAAAAAACAAGGAAGCACTGCTCCTCCACAAATTCATAACTCTAGTAACAGCTTCCAAAGATATTGAAGTAGATAAAATGCTGGACAAAAAATTTAAAAATAATTTAAAAATGTTAATACACTCAGAGGATACAAATAAACAGTTCAGTGACTTGAAGAAGACAGTGTAGGCCAGGAAAGGGCAATTCAATGAAGAGTTAGAGATTCTGAAAAAAGAACCATACAGAAAGCTTAGAAATGAAAATGCCAAATGAAAAACTCAGTTGAAAGCCTGTCCAATAGGCAAGGCCATGTAGGGGAAGACTATCAGGGCTTGAAAAAGGATTAGAGAATTATCACATGCAGGTGATAATAAAGAAGAAAATCATGAACGATGAACAATACACCCAAGGTCTACAGTACATGATTAAAAATATGAAACACGTGTACAAGTGCAGGACATGAGCCAGAAGAGTCACAGGCTAACGAGGAAAGAAACCTATTTAGTGAAACAGCAGGGAGATTTCCAGATCTTGGGAAGACATGGAAGTTGAAGAACCTCTCCCTGGTATAGCATAGTAAAACTGCTAAAAATGAAGAGCCAAGAAAGATTATTAGGAGCTGCAGGTGTGAAATGTCAAGTCACACAAAGTGAAACCCACAGGAATAACACATTTCTCAATAGAAACTCAACACCAAAAGGGCAGGGAGTAATGTATTTCATGGTGCAAGAAAAAATACTGTCAACCTAGATTACCATATTCAGTAATGTTATCTTTAAGAATCAAAGTAGAGGGCTAGTCAAATAGCTCAGCAGATTAAAGCACCTGCAAGCAGGCTCAGGGGCTGGGGTTCAATCCCTGGGCCTGCCATGCTGGTCCTGTCCCCAGGACGTGCTGAGATGGCAATTGAGAATGGGTGTAGTGGAGCGTGCCTGTAATCCCAGCTCTTGGGAGGCTGTAAACAGGTGGATTACTATGAGTCCGATCTAGTGGTGAGACCCTGAACACCCTATAGACCCTTCCCTAAAATAAAAGAAAAGAAATGAAAACCTTCCAATGTAAGCATACACTAAAGGAATTTGTGAACACAAAATCAGTATTTCAGGCAATGCTTACATGAATCCTACACTTCAGAGAAAGCAAGATAAAACCGCGAGTACACAAGAAGTAATACAACTTAGTAAAACCATAAAAAAGTAAATAAGAATTAGGAAAGAATCAAATACTATTCATTCTACTGAAATCTCTAAGATAAATAATAGAAAAAGTGGGCCAGTAAGATAGCTCAGTGGAGAAAGTGCCTGCTCAGGCAAGTGCAGGGACTAGGGTTTGATCCCTGGTGCCACCCACTGCACTGCCCTACCCGCAGGTACAATGAGCCAGCCAATGAGCCTGGGCATGGTGGCACACGCCTGTAATCCCAGTGTGGAGGAGGCTGAGACAGGAGGATCACTAGGAGTGTGAGTTGTGTAGTGAGACCCTGTGCAAAATACATAAAAAAGCAATGAACATAAGTCATCCAAAATAATCTGAAGAAAAATAACAAAATGACAGGATCTAGCATACACCTTCAATAATAAACCTGAGCATAAATGGCTGTCATTCTACAATGAAAAGCTGAGTGGATTCAGAAAGAAAGGCCTGACACCTAGTGTCTTCAAGAAACTCACCTCGCCGGGCGTGGTGGCGCAGGCCTGTAATCCCAGCACTTGGGAGGCTGAGGCAGGAGGATTGTTGTGAGTTCGAGACCAGCCTGAGCTACAAAGTGAGCTTGAGGCCAGCCTGAACTGCATAGTGAGACCCTGTCTCAAAAAAGACAAAAAAAAAAAAAAAAAAAAGAAACTCACCTCGCTGTCCTAGGCATACACAGAGCGAAAGTGAAAATGATATTCCACAATGCCAACAGTGGCTGCCTGCGCAATGTTAGAGATTAAAAAAGTAAAAATCTCTTAGTGTGTTTGGTTGTATCTGTTAAGCTGCGTTGGAACAGAAGTGCTCCTGTGCCTCTTTGACCTGGTCTTATCAGAGAAACAAAGGCAGAGTTTTTTATATTTTTAAATATGAAACAAAGTTCTCACTTTCATCTTTCAGCAGCCCCTGAAGGCACACGTGCTTTCCTTAGGAGGTTTTGAGACGCCCAGCGTGCGCCGTCTCTGAACCCAGCACTGTGGCTTCTGCTCATTTGCTCATTTCATTCCTGTAGCCCAAGGCAGGCATCGCTACTGCCCATGCATTTCCAGAGGGCACTGAAGCACACAGGAAGGTCCCTTGCCCCTGGCCACGCAGCCAAAGGACAGGGAATGAGCAGTGAGCCTGTCCATGTGCTGACGTCCTGCGGGCTGCCCACAGCGGGCGGTGGGAGTGGAGAAACTCTACGCAAGGCGGGGGAGAAAGAAGGACCTCCTCTCTTGCAGTCTGATAATGTTTACTAAATTGGGGAGCTTTCTATTTTCATCCATAATTTTTCTTACCTCCTGTTCTAAAATTAAGCTCCAGCTCCAGGCTTCCCTCAACCGCCTTTTCAATGCTGTCTCACTTTCTGCTGTGCCTCAGGTCGGAGTTTCGTTTGATCATGGATACCACTCTACAGAGCTTGATTTTACTGTTTTTTCTTGTTGTTGAATTGTTTTTTAGGGGAGGTTTGTTTATTTATTTATTTATTTTTGTTTTTGGTGCC
>PVKA01036449.1:0-21786 GCA_004027165.1 Ctenomys sociabilis
TGAGACAGGGTCTCACTGTGCAGTTCAGGCTGGCCTTAAGCTCACTTTGTAGCTCAGGCTGGTCTCGAACTCACAACAATCCTCCTGCTTCAGCCTCCCAAGTGCTGGGATTATAGGCATGCACCACCACACCCAGCTCAACTGAATGTTTATTCTGCTGGATTTCTTTTTAGAACCTCTCATGGGCTTTTAATTCTTTGAACCAGAACTGTTCATTTGTGTATTGCATCAGTTTATTTATAGGTCAGCTAGCTTCTTGTTAGTATCTTCCTTGAGCTCCCTGACTTGTGCCTCTGTTATCTGAGCAGTTCCATCTTCATGGAGGCTGCCTCCCATCTTATTAGTCTGGTTGTTTGGTTTGTTTTGTTTTGGGATGTTTTGCCTTTTTGAGACAAGCGTCCTCGTGCCATGTAGTTCAGGCTGACCTTGAGCTCACTATGTAAGTAGCCCAGGCTGATATTGAGCTCCCAACCTTCCTCCTGCCTCAACCTCTGGAGTGCTGGGATTACAGGTGTGCATGACCACACCTGGCTTAATCTGTTTTTTAATCTGCTGTCATATAATTTGGCTGTGTGGCTTTTGCACTTCCTCAGTGCCCCACTTTAGGGTAAGTGATAACTTAGAGGCGGCATTTTGTGGCTTGTCTTTTTGTATTTCCATGGCTGGTTCGTTTGGGTTTTGTTCTTAGTTATCCAGTCACTTATGGTGGGCCATGTTGTTAGTGCAGAGATTGCTTTAGTAAGCTGCTTTTCAGTGATACACAGGGCATGGCTAAGTGTAATCCTTGGTTGCTGTCCCGAGATCCAGTCACCTCTGTGATTATGGGGGACATGCAGTTGGCTCAACACCCTGTGCTCTGGGCATGGACTGCAGTATCATTAATGCCCCAGAGGAATTGCAGGAAAATTGGCATATAGGAAAAACTATTAGAAGCAACAGCAGTGTGACCATGGCAGTGTCAGGTAGATCAGCAGCTGTGTCATCCAGGACAAAGTGGATACTCAGGTACCTTAAGACCCAAGAAAGTTTCACCTTTAAAGGTATAAAAGAAATCTGTAATTCTACTATAAACCAATGAAAAATATTTTGACTTATCAGTAATAACTCACTGAATGTCACAAGTATAACCTAAGAATGATAGAATTCAACAATAATAGCATATACAGTTAACTCTCTAAAGATGAATAAAGGTTCATGTTGTATCAAGAATGAGTAGATACAAAAAGAAAATTTTAAATTTAAACAATGATAGGAAGGAGGAGAAAAAAGTGAGACAAGAATTGATCCTGGGGGCCGAGTAGATGGCTCAGTAGACTAAGTGCTTCCCTGGCAAGTGCAAGGGTCTGCATTTCTACAAAAGAAAAAAAAAAATTGATCCTGCTTTAGAGTAGGTTATTTACAGAATTAGATAAAAGGAACAATAGCAAAGCAAGAAATAGAAACTTTTGCAACGGAGAAAAGATATACTATAGAGAATAAAAAATACAAAAAATTGAAAGGCTAAGGGTTAAAAAAAAAAAAAGTAAGAGAAAAGGAGCCCCAGACAGCTTTTATGAGTGCACAGAGTTCACAGTGCATACTCCTCAGGGAACAGGGACATGTGTGGCGGGGGGTCGTGGCTCCTTCCTGCCCTTTGCCCTTTGCCCCCTGTCTGTGCACCCACATGGGTGATTACCTCCTAGGAGTGCAGTCCTGGAGTCCCGTAAGTCTGTCTGCTTGGTCTGGCCTTCAACCTGTGTTTCTGGGCCCACCATTTACCAGAGCCCTCTGTTCCCACCATGCCGTGGTGCTGCAACCGTGAACACATCCTTGTCATGTTGGTAGGTAGGAAAGGCAGTCTGGCTTTGGATCTACATGTGATGCAGTGGGCAGGGGTCAAGGTCCTTGTTGCTGGGCCACGTTCAAGCCTCTGCTACTTCGAGTGCAGCTCCAGCGGGCCTGGCTTTTCTATGAAGGATGGCCCACTGAGGTTTAAACTGCTCAGGTTCTTGTAGCACACTCCCTGTCCACAGCAGTTTTTCCCAGCTGTGTCACTCAGTCACTGGGCAAGAACCACGCTTGTTCTGAGTCCCAGGCTTGAGTAATAGCCCTTTGCGGAAGTGGCGCCCAGTCAGGCATTTTCTGTTGATGAGGGGCACCCATGCTGTTTCCTTCTCTGGCTTTGCCTCTGTGGGCAAGGAGTCCCTGGAGCAGCCATACACTGTTTTGCCCTTTACAAGGCCTTGGCCCCACGACTGTTTGCTCTGTGCCCCTTGCCTGCTGCTAGGACAGACACCTGGCTCCATGTCCGAGCTGCGAGAGGGAGGCTCCAAGGTGCTCTTTCCAACTTTGTGTCTTCTGCTTTTCCTGCCAGTTCTTTCTGCATTTGTGGTGAGCTGTTTTGGGTTTTTTCTTCCAAGTTGTGATCCAGTTTCTATGTGCCAGGTCTTAGAGAAGCTGACCTTTGTGTCCGGTGCACTTTACCATTTTATTGCTCTTTTTGTTCTATATTTGGATCAGAGGGGTAGAATAGTTTTTACAAGACAGAGTTTTTACTAACAGTTTTAGCCCATAGGAATCTTATTCATTGATCCTATGCAGTTGTTGGATGTACAGCAACCTGCCTGTGAGAACTTAGAAATACCAGTTATTTCTCCATTCTTTAAGGTGTCTGTTACTATTTTTCCACATGCACTTTTTTTCTCGTACCTTCCACCACTGCGGATTGAACCCAGGGCCTGCATAACAAAACTATTATCTCACTTTTACATGTTTTAGAAATATTGTTAGTTTTAGGTGGTTGCACTAAGTTGCCCAGATGGGGCCCGCACCGGGGATCTTTCTCCCCGTAGCATCCCCCAGTGTTGAGGTTGCAGATGTGCACCCCCATGCCAGCATCAGATCGTGCTCTTTGGTAGAGAACTTTTCAGGAGGTTTGTGTTTTCAGTGTGGAGTCCAGCTCCCTGCTTGGCTTCATGGTTGATTTTTTCTAGTCGAGGGAGGAAAGGTGAGAGAGAGAGAGAGAGAGAGTTCACAAGCAAGCTTGTGCATGCTGTTAATGAATGCTGTCTGTTGCAGTGTGCTGATATGGATCTGGTGTTTGCTGTCTGCCTGCCTACCTGCCTCTGCCCGCTGTCTTCTTCTCTGGGTCTCAGAGCTCTCAGCTTGCCATTCGCAGTCCTCTTGCCTCAGCTTTCCCAAATGCTGTTAGAAGGCTGCACTGCTCCTAGATGTATGTTCTGAGCCGCTGTCATCCAGCGTGTTAGTCTCGTCACCAGACTGTTTCTTCCTAACCAGAGTGCTGGGATGACAGGTGTACACCACCTTACCTAGCTCAGTATCCATGTCCTTTGTTGCTTTTAGGCTCTCACAGTATGAATTATTAAAAAATTCTGCTCATTGTGTTGATGCTGGTGATCAGACCCCAGGATAGGAAGGCACGACTTCAGGGTAGCCAGTGGCTCGAAGAGATGCCTAGAGGCCATCACAACCTCCTTCTTTGAGCCCTCCCCAAGCTTTCCCTCCAAGAAGTCCTGTCCTCTTCACTCAGCCCAGGCGTACCCTGAACAGCTGGTTTCTCCCTCACCCCTTCTATTTTTTAAAATAAACTACACTACTGATTTTTGCTCATTTTGCCCCTTTTGTGTGAGACAAGAGTGCGTGTGTGTGTGTGTGTCTGTCTGTCTGTCTGTCTGTCTGTCTGTCTGTCTGTCTGTCTGTCTGTGTCTGTCTGTCTGTCTGTCTGTTTAGAATATAGCCATAGGAAACATGAATCTATGCATATACATATGCACATGTCATTGTACATATTTTTATTATGTTCTTTTTCTTTTTCAATATAGGAAATGTATGAAGTTGCCAAGAAGCTCTGCTCTTTTTGTGAAGGCCTTGTCCATGATGAACACCTTCAGCACCAAGGCTGGGCTGCCATCATGGCCAATCTGGAAGACTGCTCAAATTCATACCAGAAGCTGCTTTTCAAGTTTGAAAGTATTTATTCAAACTATCTGCAGTCTGTAGAAGACATCAAGTTAAAACTTACTCAGTATGTGTACCATTAAGTGAATAACAAGACATTTGTTTAAAGGCTTAGGGCTTTTGAAGTTTATAAGCAGTTTTAGCCACTCTTTCTTTTTAAGACAGTGTTTCACTATGCAATTCAGGCAGACTTTTTATTTGTAGCCCATGCTGGCCTTGAGCTCCCAGCAATCCTCCTGCATCAGCCTCTTGGGCCTAGAGGCATGTGCCACCATGCCAGACTTATGTACTGTTTCTGTTTCTTCCCATAGCATGTTTGCTTTTTGAATCTTGTGATTAACATTGTTGTAATTTTTTCTGGCCATATGGATTTATAAATTATAATTTAAAAATTAGTTATTTTTGTTCTATCTTGGTAGCTCTCCCATATATTTTTCTTGTGTTACAAGGCCCAAATACTGTAGTCATTGATGAAACTTAAGACTTTTCATTCATACAGTCTCTTATATTTTAAGGAAAAGACAAATATAAAAATAGTGCACCTAATAGAAATGTGAATATTAACAGATAGAATGAGGAGGGAAAACTAAATTACTTCTTCAATGTTGCCACCTTAGCTGTGCGACAGTGCAGGGCCATAACCCTAGCAATTAGGAAGCCGAGGCAGTAGGGTCACACAACTTCACCACCAGCCTGTGCTGCATAGTGCTTTTTTTTATTGGCAGAACCGGGGATGGAACTCAGGCCCTTGCACTTGCCAGGGAAGCACTTACTCCACTGAGCCATCTCTCCAGCTCCCTGCATAGTGCTTTTGAGGACAGCCCAAACTACATAGCAGGACCCACTCTCAGTAACTACTCCCTCCATCACCACCACCCCAATAACTGCTACCTAGTAAGTTAATAGTGAGCCACTGTGTTTTAGTTGTCAGATAGCTTTCTAGTTTAAGAAGCACATCTAATACTAGATTCTTAAAGTCTGCACAGTGAGAAGAGAGGGATAATTCAGGATGAATGTGATGTGTGTGCACATGCTTGCACCCCAAACTTTTCCAGTTCTTTGCCTTATTTTTGATTCTGTGGTGATTTTCCTGTGCGTGTCATTAACTTGACCGCGAATCAGAGGTGTTTAGCATGTTTGTTCATGCCCCCTTCTATCTTCCCTCTCTCCCTCTTTCCCTTCCAGCCTGCCTCCACCCACCTCACATCTATACTTTGATGTACAAAATCTTATATTTTGAGCTTTTTGTGGCCAGCTTATCCTGCCTTGGGGGTGGGGCTGGTACCAGGGATTGAACCATTGTCCCTGTGCTTGCTTAGGCAGGTACTTTAGACCACTGAGCTATCTAGCCAGCCCATATATTTTGATCTTAAGTTGACAACAAAATAAATCTTTGGCAGGAAAAGAAGTACTTGTTAAGAATAGAAAGAAAATTTTTAATCATTTATGTAGTAAGCTTTACAAGTAACTTTGTGTACAGTTTTTGTGAATTCAGTTTAGGTACATGACCTCCTGTATTTTAGCAGAGGAGGATTTGATATATTTCCCCTTTTAACTATGTACATCTGTCTTTTTCGGAGCAAATTTTCCTAAGATTAAGACTTAATTTTATGCTATATATTCAGGGTATTAAGTTCGATTGACTTAAGATAAATAGCAAATTTTTCTAAATTTGAAATTTTATTCTTTTATATTGATAAAAGGTAGGTGTCCACCTTTTAAAAAAAAAAAGAAAATAGGAGCCTAACTAGGTTTACTTTAGTATTTTGTTTCCGTCCTTTTGAGATAGCATTTCACTGTGTAGTTCAGAATGACCTTGAACTCACATTACAAGCCCAGGCTGGCCTTGAACTCAGCTTTCCTCCTGTGTCAACTTCCTGAGTCCTGGGTACAGGTGTATGCCACCCCAACTGGCACTGGTTTAGTATTTTGGTGTCTTAATCGTAAACATTCTGTCTCTCCTAAACATAAGCTTCTGTTAGTGGGCAGACAGTTTATAAGTGACTTCATCAAATAATATATAGATAAGTATAAGCTCTTGGTTGTATATGTTCATAAGCTAGGATGCTAATCCTTAACTGTAAAAGTCTTGTTTTACTGACAGATCTTTTTGTGTTTTAAGTTTAGGAACTGCGGTTTCGGTAATGGCCAAGATTCCATTGTTGGAGTGCCTAACCAGACATAGTTACAGGGAATGTTTGGGAAGACTAGACTCTTTAAATGAACACGAAGGCTCCGAAAAGGCTGAGATGAAACGATCTGAACTGGTGCTCTCTCCTGATATGCCTAGAACAACTGCTACATCCTTGTTAACCTCATTTCACAAGTCAGTGGAACATGTAGCCCCAAATGCCACAGATGCTGAGAGTGGCAAAGAAATTAGGGAATCTTTTCAAAGTACTGTACCACAAGATGCAACTCCAGTGGATGCTAATGACAG
This sequence comes from Ctenomys sociabilis, assembly GCA_004027165.1. Lineage (NCBI taxonomy): Eukaryota > Metazoa > Chordata > Mammalia > Rodentia > Ctenomyidae > Ctenomys > Ctenomys sociabilis. Next base: position 6,398 of record PVKA01036449.1, read on the forward strand.
CGACCTGCCTTTCTTTAACGTTTCTTTGTTAGACTGGATAAATGTTCAGGATAGACCTAATGATGTGGAATCTCTGGTCAGAAAGTGTTTTGATTCCATGAGCAGGGTAAGTAATGCTATGTTAATTTCAGTTCTTGTGTTGCTTACATTATTATAATCATGAGAAAATGCAGGAGTAGTAGAGGAAGCACTATGCCGAGGATTGGAACTTCTAGATTGACTCACACGTGTATTATTTATGAGTTAACTATAAATTTGTGAAGATTACATGACGTTCTTAATGCAATGAGAATTATCTGCATATAGCACACTGTAGGATTGAGTAGCTAGCTAGAAAGGCACCTTCCTCCTAGCTTTATAAGGGGAGTGTGGGAGACCACGTGTGCTCTGGGGTCTGCTAGGTGATGCCCTGTAGTGCCTCAGGACTGCAGCCAGAAGGCCCTCCGGCCCCAGGTTGGACCCTCATCCTTAAATTTCTAGAATTGTGACCCAGGGTAGAGAAGTAAGTACAGAAGACAACTACCATCTAAGAATCCCCCCTTAGGTCTTTTGCTAATCACTATTTCCCTAGAGGTTACTTATTTCAGTTTTTCTAAAGAAAAACTTTTAAATTTTTCTTTAAATCTGCTCTAAAATCCACAAATTTAACATTGCGGGTTGTTTTTGTTTTGTATTTTAGGACAGGGTCTCACTGTGTAGATCAAACTCATAATGATCATCCTGTTTACAGCCGCCCACATGCTGGGATTACAGGCACATGCAGCCATGCCCCGCCTCAAATCATTATCTCAGCATGCCCCTGAGGCAGGGCCAGCACCAGCATGGCAGGCCTGGAGATAAAATCCTGGCCCCTGCATCTGCCTGAGCAAGTGCTTTAATCCACTGAGCTATTTGGCTGGCCCTTGCATTTTGATTTTAAATATGTTTTACAGATAAACCTGGGGCACAAACCTGTCTCATATACAGATTGATGAGATACTTGAACGCAGAAGGAAAACTGATAGAGCCCATATAATGTAGTTGAGGGGCCACACCTTTTAGGGTACAGAGCCTAGAAGTATTTCAGATATTTGTTGTACAATTGTGACTAGACAGTACACTTCTTTAAAAGAGATTGGATTATTGATTCTCCAAAGAAAACTTGCACATGGTCCAAGATGCCTAGGCAGCACTATATCACTGCCCTTGTCAGATTGGGACACACCCAGTCAAGTGGGAAACCTCAGAAGATTGAGGTTTCAAGGAATTCTTTTCCGTTTCCATTTCCTTGGTGACACCCAGGTTTCTCATTCCTTTGGGATGTTTGCTGGCACAGGAAAATTTATAATAATATACTTTGCAGCACCAAAATATAAGAGAGCTGGGTTAGTATTCCTGCTCACCCTGTTGACATTTTAACAGCCTAAGAATTGCTTTTAGGAGGATGGGTCATCAGTTTCGTGATTGTGATTTGGGTAACAAGTATCAATTTTTTAAATACCAAACTATATAGCCGGGCGTGGTGGCGCAGGCCTGTAATCCCAGCACTGGGAGGCTGAGGCAGGAGGATTGTTGTGAGTTCGAGACCAGCCTGAGCTACAAAGTGAGTTCAAGGCCAGCCTGAACTGCATAGTGTGACCCTGTCTCAAAAAGGAAATAAATAAATAAATAAATAAATAAATACCAAACTATATTTTATATTAAAACACAGTAGACTGAAGAAAACCTCACATTTAGTTTGTGTTTCATATTTAAATGCAAAGTCTATCAGAATCACAGGTTTTGTTCATTTTACATGACAAGGGGGAAGCAAACAGTGGTACTCCACTCGCTTGACAATAAATATTAAAACCTTACCCTACAGGGAACAGAAATTAGTTATTGTCAAATGATCACCTTAGTGCACCTGGTGCTGCTGCACGCTCTGAAGCCTGTGGTATTTATGCGGCAGTTGTGTCCAAAGCAGAAGGCCATCCTTGGTTTAGCTCTCCACACTCAGTGTGACTGGACAGGACTTCACGGCAGGGTGACCCTTGTCAGTAGCACGGGCACTAGATGAAGAAGTAGTTTTGATTCAAAGGCAGTGGAAGTCTTACTTTTATACAGTATGTGTTGTTTTATAAATCTGATATGTGCATTTTTCTCTTGTCAGTGTTTTTCATGGTGTCATCAGCATTTCTCTAAATACTAAATTGAACATGATATTCTCCTGGTCAGGGGCACTTCTTTTGCACTCCAGTTTCACTCTATGAGTAATATTTTGTAATTGTTCCTCCATTAGATTTCTTTTTTAGAACTTCCTGTTTATTTTAGCTTTTTTTTAGGACAGTGTTTTACATGTAGTTCAGACTTAACTCACTGTGTAACCTAGGGTGGCCTTGAACTCATGACAGTCCCTGCCTCAGCCTTCTGAGTGCTGGGATTATAGGCAGGCACCAGTCTGCCTGACCTTCCGTGAGATTGCAACATGCTCTTGCTGGACAGAGTCTAAAATCAATCATGTGTAGCTCAGAAAGCCCTTAACCTCACTTTGTAGCCGAGTTTGACCTCCAACTGACAGCAATTCTCCTGTCTCAGCCTTCCAAGGGCTAGGGATTATAAGCATGCGACACCACACCTGTCAGATGTTCTATTTTAAATTACACTACAAAAGGGAAACCCTTGTGTTTCTGATAATTAGTATTTGGAAACATGCCCTGGGTTTCATGTAGGCTGCTAAAGTTCACATTGCACTTAACACAAGCAAGAGGTCGATGGCTGTAGCATTTCTTTCAGCTGCACAGGTGATCTTACGGAATATTTGTTGCTAAAAGGGAGGGTTAAGGATGTGATACTTAAAAATGCAAGGGTAAGAAATATGAATTTGTACAATGTCTTCTGCAAGGCAACAATATTAGGTGTTGTAAATATGGTTAATCAAAGAATGAGGCCAGGAGGAAAAATTGGTGCAGTTTTAAGGGTAAAATACTGAAAGTTTGCACACTTGATTATTAGAAATTTTAGTTTTCACTGTCAAGAAATCGAGCAATTATTATGTACGTTGTTTGGACTGAGGATTTACCCCTGACTTTTTCACTGAGCTGTATCCTCAGGCCTCCCCACTCCTTTTTTTTCTTTTGGGATAGAATCTGACCAAGTTCCTCAGGTTGGGTTTCATTTGGGTGATCCTCCTGCTCTGGTGTCCACCAATGCTAGAATTGCACGTGCCCCAACAGAGTAAAATAGTAAGTTGAATAAGATATATGAAAATTTGTTCATCTGTAGTTCGCTTCCATAGTTGCCAGTGTACATTCAGATGAATTATACAATACAGAAACACTAATGAGCTCCTCAGTTCATGGCTTGTTTTCTTGAAGATATTGCCATGTTAAACTTGTAAATAGTTGCAATGCTTTTGCCCTTTATCACCTGGATATGTAAGCAGCGTGGTTTGTATCACATCACACCACAGAAGTGTGTGCACACTCCCACGGGTTACCACACACTTGAGAGGGGAGTGTTTGTCCACATCAACACCGTGTCACTAACGATGGACACAGGGCTATAAGAAACAGTCTGTCACAAAGGAGGAATCTTGAGTAGGCCCTAGAAACAAAGACAGGTTTAACAATGATCCATCATAGCTCCTTTGATGAAGAGTAGAAGGGGGAAAGTGCAAACTTTGGGAAATACTTTGTATCTGGACCTGAAGTGTAGTTAGTGTAGAAGGATGTGCTCATCTCAGGTGGCTGCAGTGTTCATGGCGTTGGGCATGCTACTTGTGGGCAGAAGGAAGCCTCCAAGGCATTTCAGCAAGAGACGACTGTCCATGAGTCAGTAATAGCAGATGGTGTGATTGATGTCCACGTGTAGGAATTTGCAAACATTCAGAAATACTTTAAGAATTTATGAGTCAGGTTAAGGGTTGGACTATCTACAGGAGTTGCCTCCAGTAGTCTGCTTAATGCTGGAATGATGTAGAGAAGGCGAAAGTAGGCTAAGGACAGCGTCCTCCTTGATCACCTTGATGAAGGACGCTGTGAGGGAGCCAGCAGGGAAGGCACTCAGGCCTTTAACTGGGAAAGAGTATGGTACTTTACTAAATAATGAATAGTGGAGTGAAGCAATACCACCTCATTATTTTGATTAAGCAGTTTTAGTGGTAAACTCAGAAAGGTGGCTAGTATGAATACTCTTGTCAGGGTAAATAAAAGCAGCGATGTGGAACAGTTTTTAGGTTTTGTGAATTCCAGCATGTGTTGTAGAATTAAAGACAAAAATCAAGAGGGATTAAAGAATAAGAAAGCATAGTTGATCAACTCCATTCATTACTTGGGGCACCAAAGAAAGATTTATTTTGTGTTTCTAGGATAAGGAGATAACACTGACTGAAGCAGTGTATAGATTTTAGAGAGAAGCCAGATTGATAAATTGTTCTTAACCACGGAGTGAGTTTAGGTATTAACTATGCTGTAGTTACATTGTTGAGGAATATTGAGAATTGATTAAATTCTTTTTCTGTTTGGGGGGGTGGGTGCAGAACCGTGGATGAACTCAGGCCCTTGCACTTGGCAGGGAAGCACTTATTCTCCTGAGCCATCTCTGCTGCCCCAACTTTCTTGTTTTTGACTTTCCTGGAGGTATAGCTTTGATATACCATACTCCGCTTTTTTAATAAAGGCATGTTCTAACAGTTGAATTTCATAAGATAAAGCAATCTCAGTTTACATACTATAGATTTAAGCTAAAATAAAAGCCATGAAGTAGTTCTTATAAGTTTTTTCTGTTTCTCTGATGCTGTATATGAATATTGTATGAAATAATATTTAAAACTATGCTGACAATTTTAATCCTACTGATTTCTTCATTTAGCTGGATCCAAAGATTATCAGACCGTTTATTGTAGAATGCCATCAAACTATTGCCAAGCTTGATAATCAGAACATGAAAGCCATCAAAGGCCTCGAGGACCGGCTCTATGCACTGGATCAAATGATCGCCAGCTGTAGCCGGCTGGTGAATGAACAGAAAGAACTGGCACAGGTACTCATTCTTGACCTGTAGCAGGAATAAGAATTTGTAGTTTGTCTAGCTAAAGTATTTTATATGCTTTATCAGTTTGATAGACATTATGTTTTCACTTCCTCTTTGAATATTACCATTTAAGATTGTTTTTTCATGTAGTATGTAATAAAGACATGTTGTAATAGTTGAATTTCATAAGATAAAGCAATCTCAGTTTGCATACTGTAGATTTAAGCTAAAATAAAAGCCATGAAGTAGTTCTTATAAGTTGGAGAGATCTATATTTGTTACTATGCTAAAAGCAGTCATTGCCCTAACGGATAATTGAGAAGCCCTGCTCCCCTTTCAGAAAACTGAGAAATAAAGTTTAAAGAAAAGACGAATAATATTGACTCTTGAAGAATTTACTGATACTTTACTCATGCCCCCTTCCTGCCACCATGTCAGATATTGTGGCAGAATAGCCCGGAACCACAGTTGTATTTAGTAATTGGGCTTATGAATATGCTCTTTGTGTAGACTGTATGAAAAGCATATTCCCCACAGTAGCCTTTTTCCTATTGATTTTCAAACAAAAATGTCTTCATATAGTGTAGGCTGATACAAATCACAATGTACTTTGCTGCTTCTTTTTAGTGACAGGTTCAATTTTATCATTTGGAAGTCTCTTTAAATCATTCTGATTTTTGGAGGATACTTTTAAGAATTTGGAGCTTTTAGCTCTTTCCTAAAGGTACCTCCTTTGCTTTTTTAATGTATTTAGGACAGGATCTCTCTACATAGGTCAAACTTGTAGTGATCTTCCTGTTTTAAGCCTCAGAAGCACTGAGGATTACAGGTAAACACCACCATTCCCAGTCTCGATTGCCTTCTCAGTGGGGCTGACACGATACACTGGGGATCAAACTCTGGCCCCCTCGCTCTGCCTAAGCAGGTGCTTTAATCTGCTGGGCCCTGCAGTTTGTCTATGATGTGACAAGGTATGGCTTCTGCTGTGGTGGTCCTGCTTTGGTCCTGAAGTGCTTGTTAAATCTTGGTTTAATGAAAAGTTTCCTTTTGGCGCTTTTCCTTTGATTTTTTAAGTCAGTGATACCAGTTTTAAGTCAGTGATACCATTTTTAGTTAGAGTTACACCATATTCTCTTTTGGATGCATAGTAAAAGTTTGTGAATTGTTAATTCCATTACCTGTACTCTTGTCTGTTGGTATTTTCTGTTATTTCTTACAATATAGATTCCCGGAAATCCTTTCAATTTTCTTGATTACTTTTAGTAAGAATAACAAATAGTTTCAAACCTAAGATAATCTAAGTATTGGTTTTCTCTTAACATTTCAAAAAAAATTTGTTTTTGACCCGTGATTTGGCAGTAATAATCTTTTAGTATTTTAGCCTGGTTTCAGAGATTCTGATGACTGGAAGTTGGGTTGTCCTGGGGATGACCAGTCACTTTATAGATCACCTTACTTGTAGCACATAGCTTTCAAAAATACAAAGACAAAGCATTCCATTGTCTTTTGCCTTGGACAGCTGTGGTCTCCAGTTTTTAATTTCATAGCTCTGTTTGGAAGGAAGACTGTGGACTAGGACTACTCCTAGCTTGAGCACTGCCTCATGCATCAGAAGAATTGTCCACGACAATTTCTGGTATCCCTTCCATTCTACTTCCCTTTAGTCCCAGGCTCTGGGTTATAACAAGTTCCTCTTTTCTTACCTTTCTTACACGCAAAGCAACGTGCTTCTTTTTCTACAGACAGATGTTTGCATTCCTGACCCATTGGCATGTTTGGAGTTTGTTCTGGGGGGAAGGTGGGCTTTGTTTTGTTTTTATTTGTTTGAGACAGGGTCTCACCATTCATGGACAGCTTGAAACTCGTAGTTCCCATTCCGCAACCTCTGGGATTACAGGCATGAGCCTCCATACCAAGATTTGTATTTCTGATATTTTGATGGTTCTCCAGGGTCATTCATCTTCCACAGAACAAATTAGATACAGTGGACTGAAGCATACTCTTTTTTTTGTATTTTGTTTGTTTTTCTCTTTGTTTGCATGCTGTTTTTATGCCCGGATCTAGCTATATAGACCAGGCTGGCCTTTTGCTCACTCTGTAACCAAGGCTGGCCTTGATCTTATGATCCTCTTGCTGTAGTCTCATGAGTACTTGTATTAAACTTAGTGTTTCTTTATTACAGATATTTGACTATCCCAATGCATCTTTGTTTACATGTATAATCTAGAATTTCTTTAGGCACAATCCCAGCAATGGAATTACTAGAGTAAGATGTATGTCCGGTTTAAATATTAATGGTCCATAATGACTCACTTTATAAAGGCAAAATCAAAATCTGTCAATACTCTCTAATAAATGAGAATAATAATTTCCCCTTTATCAGTGTTTTATAATTATTTCCTCTGAATTGCCATTTGCCATGTTAATGTTTTTCTAAGAATTTATCCTGTGTAATCTGAGTAATCCTTTGCCTTAATAGGTTATATGGTTATATAACCTGATGAGGTTGTAAGGTTTTAGGATATTTTTTTATCTTGTTCTTGATGGTTTTTATGGTTTGATATTTTTGACTCTAGAAATTATAGTGTATCTTGTGTAATTAGAAAATCTGATTAGAAAGTAAAACATTTTGTGTTTAACAAAAATTTTTCTCTTAAGTGGATGTTTGCACTGTTTATGGAATAAAATCGCATGTTTTTGAAATACTCTTCCTCAAAGGGGTTCTTGGCTAATCAGATGAGAGCAGAAAACTTGAAGGATGCGTCCGTGCTCCCTGACCTGTGCCTGAGTCATGCAAACCAGCTGATGATCATGTTGCAGAATCACAGAAAGCTGCTGGACATTAAGCAGAAGTGTACCACTGCCAAACAGGAGTTGGCAAACAACCTGCACGTCAGACTGAAGTAAGGTGTTCTGTTACTGTGATTTGGGATCTTTATTAATTGACGCTTGTTTCTCCCCAGTGTTAAAGTAATTTTCTGTCACTACTTTATTCCATTACAACTTGGGGGTTAATTTTTTTTTAATTGAGCATACACTTGATTTCTTCAACTTCATTAAATTTTTTAAGCAAATTTAATGTGACTGTTGAAAACAATGGTTTTTATTTTATAGGTGGTGTTGCTTTGTGATGCTTCATGCAGATCAAGATGGAGAAAAATTGCAAGCTTTGCTCCGTCTTGTGATAGAGTTGTTAGAGAGAGTCAAGATTGTGGAAGCCCTCAGCACTGTTCCTCAGATGTATTGCCTGGCTGTTGTGGAAGTTGTAAGGAGGAAAATGTTCATTAAACACTACAGGGAGGTATGGTAGCTCAGTCCTATCTTACTTCTGTGTGAGCAGTAATGCCTCTGTGTGTGTTGTTGACATCCAGTTTTGTCTTCCAGTGGGCTGGTGCTTTAGTCAAAGATGGAAAGCGGCTATATGAAGCTGAGAAGTCCAAGAGGGAATCCTTCGGGAAAGTGTTTAGTAAGTGTTCTTCATTAATTGCTTCACTTACTTTTGTTTGAAGAAAAAGGAAGTTTGTATTTCTTTTTTTTTGGTCTTTTTGAGACAGGGTCTCACTATGCAGTTCAGGCTGGCCTTGAGCTCACTTTGTAGCTCAGGCTGGTCTTGAACTCACAACAATCCTCCTGCCTCAGCCTCCCAAGTGCTGGGATTACAGGCCTGCGCCACCACGCCCGGCTTATATTTCACATATATATTTTTATTTATTTATTTATTTTGGTCTTTTTGAGACAGGGTCTCACTATGTAGCTCACTTTGTAGCTCAGGCTGGTCTCAAACTGACAACAATCCTCCTGCCTCAGCCTCCTGAGTGCTGGGATTACAGGCATGCGCCACCACGGCCAGCCATTTCACATATATAAATTATAGCATTGTACTCATTTACTTGATTTTTTTGTTAGGTTTAAATGCTATAGTATTTAATTGTAATTTTATATTATTTCTTGAAATATTTTTACTCTATTCAAATAATCAAGCTTATCAAAATGACTTGTACTGATGGATCCATGCATAACACAATGCATCCTTTTATTTGTGTTATAACTTTCTATTTGTAATTCTTTTGAGTACTTATACTGGGGAGACTACAATATTTACACATGGGGGTCTGATCTGTTTCACTTATTAGTATATCTTCAAGTAACATCCACTTAGATATGAAGGCTTCAAGCTTATCATTCTTTATAGCTGAGTAATACTCCATTGTATAAAAATACCACACCTTTTTCAACCATTCCTCATGTCACGGGCATCTTGATTATTTCCAAGATTTGGCTATCACAAATTGTGCTGCCGTAAACTTAGGTACACATATATCACTATGATATGATGTTTTCAGTTCCTCTGGGAAAATTCCCAGTAAGGAGATAGCCACCTTGCATGGGATTTCCAGTCCTACTCTTTTGAGGAGTCTCGACACTGATCTCCACAATGGTTGTACCAGTCTACATTCCCACCAGCAGTGGAGAAGGGTTCCCTTTTCCCCACATCCTCTCCAACATTTGTTGTTGGATGATTTCTTTATGGTAGCCATTCTTTCTGGAGTGAGATGGTACCTCTGTTGTTTTCACTTACATTTCACAGATGGCTAGTGATTTGAGCATTTTTTCATATATTTATTCACTTCTTTAAGTTCGTCCTCTGAGAAATGTGTGTTTATCTCGGATGCCCATTTCTTATTGGCTCTTTAAATTTAGGGGTCCTAATGTTTTTTTACTTCTTTCTAAATTCTAGCGAGCAGACCTTTATCTGAGTACTTATAAGTTAGGATTTTTTCAAAATTTATTGGTTGTCTTTTCACTTTTTTGGTAATATCTTTTGACGTGCAAAAATATCTCAATAAGAGGTGGTCCCAGTTGTTAATTCTTTCAGGTATTACCCATGCGATTTGATTTTTGTTCATGAACTCTTTGCCTACCCCTGTCTTTAAGAGTTGCTCCTACTTTCTCTTGCAGGAGATTTAGTGTTTCTGTTTTAATGTTATGATCTTTAATCCATCTTGATGTTAGCTTAGTGCATGGTGATAGACCTGGGTCAAGTTTTAGTTTTTGGCGTGTGGAGAGCCAGTTTTTTCGAGCACCATTTGTTAAAGAGGCTATCTTTCTTCCAGTAAGTGTGTTTGGCCCCTTTGTCAAGATCAAGTGGTTTACTGTGTTTGTCTCTGCATCCAGTCTATTCCATTGATCCTCAGGTCGATTTTGTTGATACCATGCTGACTTTATCACGCTTGCTTTGTAGTATAATTTCAAGTCAGGAATTATAATGCCTCCTGACTTGTCTTTGTTGGCCAGGATTACATTTGCTAGTTCCAAACAAATTTTAGGAACTATTTCTCTAGGTCTGTGAGGTTTGTTGGTCATAGTTTGATAGGGATTGCGTTGAATCTGTACAATTTTGGGAGTATGGCCATCTTACCGATGTTGGTTCTTCCTATTCAGAAGCCAGTTATAACCATTTTCTGAAATCCTCTACGGTCTCTTTTTTCAGAGTACTGTAATTTTCTATGAAAAAATGTTTTAACTTATTTAGTTACATTAATTCCAAGGTATTTCATTTTTCATGATGCTATTGTAAACAGTATTGTTTCTATTGTTTCTTTAATTTCCGTTTCAGTGTGTTTGTTACCTGTGTAGAGGAATGCTATTGACTTTTGGGTGTTGAATTTGTATCTTGCTATGCTACTGAATCTTTGTGTCAATTCTCGTAGTTTCTTGATAGAGTTTTTTGTGTCTACCAAGTAAAGTATCATGTCATCTGCAAATAATGATAATTTAACTTCTTTTTTACCTATTCTTACTCCTTTTATTTCTCCCTCTTCTGTAATGATTCTAGCTAATGATTCCAGAACTATATTGAATAAGAGAGGTGATAGAGGACATCCTTGTCTTTGATCAGATCTAAGAGTAAAAGATTTCAGCTTTTCCCCATTTAGAATTATATTACCATTGGATGTCATAGATGGCTTTTATCAAATTGAAGTAGAGGCCTTCTATTCCAATTTTCTGTAGGATTTTGAACACGAATGAATGTTGGACTTTGTCAAAAGCATTTTCTGCATCAATTGAGATGATCATGTGGTTTTTAGTTTTTATTGTATTGTTACAGTATATTACATTTATAGATTTTTGAATACTGCATACTTGCATCCCTAGGATGAATCCTACCTGGTCAGAGTATATGATCTTGATGATTTGCTGTATTGTATTTGCTAGGATTTTTTGAGGATTTTTGCATCTATGTTCATGAGTGAGATTGGCCTATAGTTTTCTTTTTTAGTTGTGTTCTTTCCCTGGTTTTGGTATCAGTATAATACTTGCCTCCAGGAATGATTTTAGGAGAACTCCTTCTTTTTCACTTTCATTGAAGAGTTTGTGGAGTGTAGGGATTATATTTTCTGTAAATTTCTTGTAGAATTCAGGTGTAAATCCATCAGGACCCAGACTTTTCTTTGTCCACAGGCTATGTATTACATTTTAAATTTCATTGGCTGTTATTGGGTTGTTGAGAGTTGTATCTTCTTGATTCCGTTTTGGTAATTTGTACCTTTCAAGGAATCTGTCCATTTCTTCTGTGTCTTCTATTCTGTGAGCATAAAGATTCTCAAAGTAACTATTGAATTTCCACCAGTTCTGTGGTGATTTCACCCTTTTCATTCCTTATTGCTTGTATTTGAATTTTTTCTTTCCTCTTTTTTGATGAGGTAAGCTAATGGCTTATTAATTTTATTTAGTCTTTCAAAGAACTACCTTTTTGATTCATTAATTCTTTGGACTGTTTTCTTTGTCTCAATTGAATTAATTTCTGCTCTAATCTTTATGATTTCTTCCCGTCTTTGGGCTCTGGGTTTGGTTTGCTCTTCCTTTTCTAGGTGTCAGAGGTGTAGCATTATGGTGTTTATTTGTTCCTGTTCTGCTTTCCTAATGTGTGCGTTCACAGCTATGAATTTCCCTCATACTACTCATTCATTGCATCCCATATATTTCAGTAAGTTTTTGAATTTTCATTGAATTGTAGATAATGTAGAATTTTTTGTTTAATTTCATCTGTGACCCATTGATTGCTGAGTGGAGTGTTGTTTAATTTCCATGTAGTTAGAGCTTTTTTTCTGGTTTCTTTTGTCATTTATTTCCAGTTTCATTGCACTGTGGTCAGATAATAAGCATAGGATAATTTCTGTTTTCTTGCACATACTTAAGTTTGACTTATGGACTGGTATGTGGTCTATTTTAGAAAATGACCCATATGCAGCTGAAAAAAATGTGTATTTAGCTGTGGTTGGTTGGAACACTGTATGTCCACCAGGTCCATTTGTTCCAGTCTCTGTTTCAGTTCTGCTACTTCTTTGCTAATTTTTTGTCTGGTTGACCTATCTTTTTGCGATAAGGGGGTGTTTAAGTCTCCTGTTAAGATTGCGGTCTTGAATATTGGGTTTTTCATGTCCATTTGTCTTACATAGTTGGGTGCTCCTATATTTGGTGCATAGATATTTATGAGTGTTACCTCTTCCTCTTGAATTTTTCCCCTAGTCAGTATATAGTGCCCTTCTTTATTTCATCTGATTATTCTTGGTTTGCAGTTGAGACTGTCTGAGAACAAGATTGCTATACCTGCTTTTTTCTGAGGTGCTTGGGCATGAAGTATTGTTTTCCATGCTTTGAGTTTCAGCCTATCAGTTTCTTAATGACTTAAGTGTGTTTCTTTTATATAGCATATTGTTGGATTTTGTTTCCTAATCCACTTTGTCAGTCTATTTCTGTTAATTGGTGCATTGAGTCCTTTTACATTGATGGTTATAATTGAGATGTGTTGACTTACGATTAACATGTTATTTACCTGCTGTTGTTCTACTCCTTTTTTCTCGTGTGTTTAATTGTTTGGTCTATTTTGTGGGTTCCTTCTGTTTTCATTGGTGTAATTCTGATCATTTTGGTCCCTCTCTAGAACATCTTTCAGCAATCTTTGTAGGGTTGTCTTTGTAATCATGAAATTCTTTAGTTGTTTTTTGTCATGGAAGTATTTCACTTCTCAGTCAAACTTGAAAGATAGTTTTGCAGGGTAGAGTAGTCTGGGCTGAAATTTGTTTTCATAGAGGACTTGAAGTACTCCTGCTCATGCTTTTCTTGCTTTCATGGTTTGTGTACAGAAGTCGGCCATAATTCTGATGGGTTTTTCTTTGAATGTTAATTTCTTTCTTTTCTCTAGTGGCTCTCATTACATTGTTCTTGTGCTGGATTTGTCGGATCTTGGCTACTATATTTTATTAATTGGGTTAAAGTTATTTGGTGTTCTTTATGCTTTATTTACTTGAATGTCAGATTGTTTCCTCATATTTGGGAAGTTTTCTGCTATTACTTCTACCCATATTCTTTTTATATCATTTGTATTGACTCCTTTCTAATTGATGCTTATTAGTCTCACGTTGTTCATCTTTGCATCATCTTGCAGGTGATGAATTATTTTTTCCTGTATCCTAGTTGTTTTTAAGGGATCCTTTCTTACCTTTTCACTAGCTGTATCAGCATCTTCAAAATCTGAAAATGTGTCTTCAGTTTCATTCAAATGGTTTTGTAGGCTTGTGTTTGAGATTTTAAGTTCTTCCATATCTCTTTGACTCTGCTTCATGCGATCTATCTTTTTCCTGTATTGCTTATTTAAGGAATCCGTCATTTTTCTGATCTCCTCTATTAATTCTTTTACTGCAGTTTTTTTTCAGATTGGGTTTCCTTCATATGTTTCTGCTTTTGATTCTTTACTTCAGATGCTATATCTTTTTATTTGAGAAATGAATTCTGCTCTGAGTTCCTTTATACCTTTCTGCTGTTGTTTACTTACTTCTGACGCTATTAATTTATACATTTCAGCTGAGCTAGTGCCCTCTGCACTTGCTCTGGGTGGACTTGACGCCTGAGATTGCATTTGGCTCCTTGTTTTTATCATTTCATATAGCTCTGACCTCTGAACTTTGGTGTAGAGCTTTGGCACAGTTATAACTTCAGCACCTAATGAAATTCAGGTACTGATATACCAATTTCTAGTTCGTGTAGTTGTGCTTGGCTTTGGTCTGGCTGCTGTGCTTAGCTCCTTCCTATTGCTGCCCTTGGAGGTGAGCCTGTTGTGCCCCTTTGGCAACATGTTTTGCTCCTGGATTAATTGCGTGGTTTTGACCCTAGCCTCACTGCAGGTACTTCACCTGCAGAGTTTCACCCCAGGCTTATATGCCAGACCTGGGTTAGCTCTGAAGGGGTATGGGGAGTGGCAGGGGAGCCCAGAAGTTCTCCCACACATTCACCAGGCCTGGGCCTTGCCAGGTGTGCAGGGCTCCCGAAAGAGTGATGGATATTCTCACAGGTTGGGTCGTTCTGTGTTTGGAAGGGCAGCGCAGGTCCACAGAAGGCTGGGAAAGATGTCTCTTATGCTGGGGGACTGTTCTTGGTCTGGTGAGCACAGCACAGGACAGTGGAGCACAGCACCACACACTCAAAGGGCCTGGGGTTGGTTGGATCTGGAGCAATCCCTAGAGCGCAGTGGAAGTTCTCCCAGTACTTGATACTAATTACCTAGAAATCTAGAATTACCTTTCATTTTGTTGTTGTTACCAGGGCTCAAATTCAAGACCTTGGACTCGCCAGGCAGGTCGAGCTCCTGCTGAGCTCTCTCCCTGGCCTGAAAACATTGTTTTTAAACCTTATAAAGTTCATTCTGTTGTTAAGTTTTAACTGTCAAACTGTGTCAGACTTTTGACTTACCTTTTCAAAAACCAGAGGTGGCTTTTTCTTTTATTAAAAAAAGGTGTGAAATAACCACGTTGTTCATTTTTTCTTTACAGGGAAGTCTTTCTTAAGAAATCGTCTGTTTAGGGGACTGGACTCCTGGCCGCCCTCCTTCTGTGTATGTACTGATTTTCTAATCGTCACTATCCCTATAGAGGCACTGTGAGGAAAACTATGTCTCCTACATCAGCAACCAAATGTTTTTGGCCTTAAAAGTTTTTTGGTGTAAAGCTTTTTTCTTTTTTGGAGATATATTCTTGCTGTGTAGTGCTTCTGATATGAACACTGGCACACCAGTAACACCCCACATTGTACTGTTAGGATCAGTAGGAAGCCATATCTTCCCCTACCCCTTCTGTTTGCTTTTGCTTTTCAAACAGGGCCTCACTGTGTACTCAAGATTGGTCTTGTACTCAGCGACCCTCTTGCCTCAGCCTCCTGAGTGAATGCTGGGATTACAGGTGTGCACCACCACACCTGACTTAATATCTCTTGCTAGGGTGTTTCCTCTCATATCCCTTTTTCCCATCATTCCTTCCTGTTTTACTCCCACTTTGTGCTCTTGCTGCTTGGACACTCCTACTCTGTAATGATGGGGACACAGCCAGCACCAACAAATTAAA